>JAQFYC010002879.1:0-23140 GCA_034694165.1 Tomocerus mixtus | reverse complement strand
TAATTCTAATAATATTATTTTATACCAACAGGCATACCGGATAAAAGAAGAAAAAGAGAAAGCAGTAATATACTTACATATGGTTTTGAGACGTCAATTAGAAAAGGGTGATTTTAAGCACGTAACATGGGCAGCAGATGCTAGCAGAATGGCTTCCGTTCTGGTCGTCAACATGCAAGCTTTCGAGACAGCCCGAAATATCCTTGTTGCTGCAACCGCTGTGCTAAGCAAAACTCCGGAAGAAGAGAAATCAAGTGATCACTTTAAACAAAACTGGGCTGACCTAGGAAGAACATGGGCTAAACTCGGAGTTGAATTGTTAGAGGCTTCTGCGGATAGATTAAAAGATTTGGAGGAACAAACGCGGAAGACCCCAAAGTATAATAGCAAAATTACACTGGAACCTCATGAAAAACTTAGTTTAGAAATAAGCGATCCTCAAGAAGAATTTCATACGATTTTGTTAGTTAAAGCACTGTCGTTTCCAACGGTGGATGTCAGTGAAGTGGAAGAAAATCAGGTAGAGACGTTAATTATATTGCTTTCGACAAATAATCTTAACGGTTCTGGTTCTGTCGTCAATAATGTATCTAACTGGATGCCTACTTTTAATTTTAGATGCAAGGAAGATTTGTAAGAGACTTTGACGAAGCCAGATCTGTATTTTTACCTTTACAGAGGTGGATTAATGTGGCAAAGGAGTATTATATATTAGACGAATTTGCTGGTGACTACATTGACATTATATCTGATTATAGCAACGCCTTCAAATATTTAGCCTTCTTTGAACCTAGTCTTGAAAGGTTAGTTAAAAGCTAATAGCAAATAGTAGCACTTTCAAAAACGCAATTTCATTCAGTCTCATAATTTATACATTCCTAATTTGCTTTTCAGGCAAATAAAAATGCAACGTCGAAGAATCGGGATGCTGGAAGAGCTGTTGGCATCGCTGAATCCTAAACCATATTTAGATGTGTTTCATTATATGTTAAGAGTTTTATCGGAGACTTATGAGGTCGTTTACAAACTCAAGGTATTGTATTGTACTACAAATATATATAATTTATTAGTTTTATGATACAAACATAGAAGGACCAGATACACTCATATTCCTGTCTTTGATAAAAAGGCTGCTGAAATAAAAGACCGGGGAGAATCATTACGACCTAAAGACAAGAAACTAGTAAAGTGGCTTACAGATGCGGTTGACGCTCACAAAAGAAATTTAGCAAATTACGAATTTGACATGTAGGTTTTTATTATTTTGAATGATCATAATTTGCAATACAAAATGCACGTCAAATTGAAAGAAATCTGAGATAAGGATACCTGTGTTTATATTTATTCAGCAAAGATACGAAGAAGGATTTTCCTGCAGAATACGAAAAAACTCTACTTAGCTGTGTGCTGTCCATCGGGCGGATTTTTGGGAGCATTTCACATGATCACCCGTTACATGACGAGGCAATTGCTTTTGCTGAAGAGGGCAAGCAATATTATGAGGTATGGACAATTTTATTTGCCCAATAATATTATACCCCAAACAGATGACATAATTATTAATAATTGTATAATATAACTCTGTCGTTTTGTCTTTAATTTAGTACTTCTTACGATATTTGGACCGTAGACCACAACTAAAAGAAGATTTCAAGGTCCTCTATGAAGGTAGTCAAGATATACCCGAATTGATGGATGGTCAAATAAGAAAAATAAGACACAGAATGAACTCATTAAACCTTTAACTATTCACGCACCTACACGCAACTAATTATACGTAACTGTTTCTTCTCATTTTACATGCGACTGCCTTTTGAGTATAAATGTGTATTTACGAACTACTTTATACTTTGTATCGTATCCTAAATTGCAAATGTTTCCGTAATAATTAATGATTCCCTTGGAGCAGAGCCTTAAATACTCACTGTCACCTACTTCAGTGACCTAACTATCTTCAGTATCTTCCTTCATTGGAATTTTGAGTTATTAGACGTAAACTTAAGTAACCTATAGTTGATGTTGATGTTACCTTAATTGTAGCGGAATACAATATTGTAATTAATAAATTTTAATGGCTTGCTTTGTTGACGAAATATACATTCATGGTGATATATGCGTAAGTAATTTGTGTTTGTCCCTCATCTCTACAAATATTCGAGTTTTCGATAACAATAAATCAATGATCAAAGCAACAATTTCATGGTTTGTAACAGTAATAAGTTCGCACAAATAAACTGTAAAAAAAGTCAATCCAACAAGAGTAAAATATGTGTATGCCTTAGTTTCTGACCATAATATTGTAATGAAGACTGTACTTTCCAGTAGACATACCTACATGACAATATTCACACAAGTAATAAAATTATTTATAATAAACCATAACCCTTTTGCTGGAAATATGAGATTTCAATTCTTATTGAAATTCACACAGGCAGGCGAGACATTTTCGTTAGTATTTTCATTTTATATCTAGAATTTTGGCATAAATCATATAATTTCAGTTTGGCATAAAAGTAGGGTTAATCCGTTCCGTATGATCTGCTCTCCTTTTGATGAGCCCCGTATTTAGAATTTTGGAATTCTGTGTGTAGTACAACCAGCCAATATAATGTATTAATTTATAAAGTACGTATGTATATTTTATGATATAAATGCATTTGCTACGCGTTGCGTTGTTTTACAGTGCTTATAGAGCATATTCATACAGGAAAGTGCTATATGCATATTATTACCGCTGATAGACACTACTATTCAAGTCTTTTATGTCTTTGTGTTATACTGAATAGCGCAATATGCCCAACAGGCATACTAAAATGTATACACGTTTTATGCACTGTATACTGTATCTGTATGTAAAGGAACTTATATGCTACAAACAAGTAGTACAATTAAGGTGACTTAAGCTAAGCTCCTATATTACTATACGAGTTAAAGTTGTGTCTTTGAGTGCAGTGCAGTAGATTGCGTATAGAGGCGAATTGAATTGAGTGTTTGTATTCTGAGCACAATCTGTATTCTTTTGTGGTATTAGTGCTTTGCACACTGTACATGGCACACACACGTAGTAGTGCACAAACATACAAATAATACAGTCAACTTACTTATCAACTATGCATTAATGATATTATTATATTTGTTATCGTTTCTTTAATGATGTCGACAATTTTGTTGACAAGATAAACTTGCCAATTTAAGCTTCCACCTAATCACGTCCCACTCTTCCGTGTTTGTACTTCTATTTGTGGCGTTTGTGTTTACTTAACTGGCAAAAATAAACCACAGTTCTGCTTGTTGTTTGTTACCAATTACAAATTACCGTTAGTGAAGTTTCAAACAAAAGCTTGTAAGTGATTCACATTTTTTGTTACTGTCTATTATTTTTAATGCTGATTTTGAATTTTGTATAAGTTGGTACTCGTATTTTTGTGTGGATTTGACGTTTTTTTTTCAAATATCAAATATGGTGTATGACCATTTAGTTGCTAATTAGTGTGACCGCCCGCAACATCAACAATTCAACGAAGCAATTCAATGTATGAACGTGAAAGAGACTTTATGACATAGTTTTTCATTTTTAGTTATTGTCATAAACATTGTCCTATTGTCCTTTGCTGTGTCAGGCTGTGTATAATTTTATATCCTATTTCTATTTTACAACTTAACTTAACGATTTCTATTTGACCGTCATGCATTAGACACCGCACACCAGTGCAGTCCAGTACCTTTTGTTGACTACCCTATAGTTTAGGAGGACCATTATATTATTTAGGATAATCAAAATACAATTTTATTGCCAGCAGAATATTCTGCAAGTAGTACCCTTGTCACCTCTGACCTAATCGCCTGTTTATGCAGTATAGGGTCCTCTTATAGCTAGTTACCATTCTTTATAATAATATATTTTGAATTTGAAGGTTATACCCACGAGCATAACTGTCAAAAATAACTCCTTTTTCCTTTATTAACTGGCGGGTCGACATGACACTGTCAACTGAATGACTACAAAATGAATGGTATAATGGGGAAAAATTAAATAAATAAATATATACAATATACACAGGAATATAAAATACCAAACTTAAGTTTAGGATTATGTAGGCTTAAACCTAACTATACAGAAAACATAATTTTAGGCTCAATTCAATTGATATACGTAGATTCGTTGCCTTGTTGCATAATATGTAATATTTTATTAGTAATGTCAAATATTTTCTATTTCAGACACTAATTGGATCAATTGGAAAACCTCGACATGGGCACGGACACTGCAAAGAAGAAAGTCTGGTGCCTAGTTGTACATTATGGATGTAAATGCTAACAGATATTTTACTTCGTAAACCGTCCTTCCAAATCATTAAATATTTCAAGACTGGGGTCGACTAACAGCTAAATACGACAGCGCAAGTACGTTTTCACTTTTTAATAAAAATGATAAAATTGTAACATTTCGATATCGGTAATACATACAATACAGTAATTGCTCTGTATGTGTATGTACTCTGTGTAGACGTAGGATGTAGACTATGTATATGTACTATGAAAAGATCGGATTATGAGAGTAATGGTTTGCCTTGCCAGCGCACATGGTGCACAACGAGATTTCGAAAACTTATTATTTCACCAAGAAAAAAGTTATAAGATTAGGTTGGTGCCCAGTAAACTCTGTGCATACCACATTTTGAGTCCTAGAGATCCTTACATCCGAAGAAATGCATTATGTTGCTACTTTTATGCACTATACTATTTCCCTGTAGCTGTGCTGTGGGATTTTCCCCCAAATTACTCCATTATCGTCATCACTTCATTTCAATCGTTACTTCTTTATCGTTTATGTAGTTATTATTATTTATTTAGACTTGGATTGTCATCAATGATGTTTTTTGAATTACATACCCCAGCGTTAGTCTCTAATCTCTTGACCTTTGATCCTATGCAACGTTTAATTTAATATATATAGTAAATGAATGCCTGATAAGTGATACATTACTAGTTTTTTGCTTTAAAATTAAAACTATCAACTTTTCCTACCAAACCTTTCTTCGGCTCACTAAAAAGTCCTAACTGAGCCAACTGAACAACAAAATAATGATAAGTTACACGTTAGTTCATTCATAATACCTACACGAATGTAAACCAGTAAGTGATACAGTAAAGTAATAATCCTACTTATGTACTTGTCATATCGGCAGTATAATATCGCACACATAGATATATGCCTATGCCATGTGCCACAACCACAGCGCATCATGTCGTAGTGTTGAGAAGTTGAAAAGAACAGAGCACAATTTGTGTTTGTGCAAACTATGCGAAATTCTCATCTTCGGGTTAGGTTGCAAGTTTGCAAGTTCATAAAGATATGTAAAATTGGATAATGTATGAAGTCTATAGGTATTTACATACTTGTAGTAGTACAGTACTATATAAACCAATGTGGTTATAATTTTGCTCTGCTTTTGCTTACTGACTTGCTTACCACGATACAACTTACATACATGTTTACAAGTTATTCCACTTTCTGCAGAAAAGAGAAGCCTAGACTAACGAGTGACTAGACCGGTTGCTTTTAGTTGTAATGTATGCTGGCTTTCTTCTCTGCAATCCTTTAAAATCCTTACTGAATGCTACAGAAGTAAATTAACTGCTATTTTATTTACTATAGAATGTGCTTTGCCGATGTATTGTATGTGTTTCCACTTGCACTGCAGTATTGTTTAGTTTAGTGTAAAAAAGTAAGCTACCGTCTTCTCATCTAATCGTAGCGTTCTTATTCTTATCTTCTCACAACAAGTCTTGTTCGCTAGCGTTAAGATGGAAAACAAAACAAAAACTATTAATTAAACTGTAAATTCCTTGTAAACGAGAGATTTAACGCTTGCCTGCTAAATATAGTGTACTTAGTTTAAGTTGAGTGTTTGAGTTTGACTACAACGCGTGTGTGTGCAATGACTTCAATTATAGTTATTTCGTTCAGAAATTAATAAACTATTCATTACGTTCGTGCATGTAAACTCAAACCGTGTAAACCTATCTGTAATATTTGTTGTGTTAGTTTTAGATTAGCTCAACTCACTAAACCTCCAAGTTGTCCCAAAACACCCTTTTAAGAACCTACTTAGTTATTTTAGTGTTAGCTGTTGGCTATGAATTTTCAGTTTTGTTCAATAAATTGAGTAGTTTAGTTATTTACTACATATTACTTACCACTTAAATGCTATTATTTATATGTTATAACATTGTTACAACAATGTTATAACATTACGACGATAGTTAGTGTAAGGTAGTGGTGCAAACTGCAAATATTTATATTCTTAGTAATGTGAGTGTTATTAGTGTGAAAAGTAAATCATGTGCAAATGAGACACTGAGAAACTGAAACTGAAGTTTCTTGATTGACTTTTGAGCGTTTTCTAAAATTCTAATTAAAATAACTAACAAAACTGTGTCTAGTACTAATGCACGCAAGTTTGCATGTTTACTAATTTATGCCCATTGCATTGCTATTTTACTACTTGATTGTTAAACGGTTAAACCATGGACACCTCATGCAAACAAATTGTTTTGCTGTGTTGAATAGATTGATTGTAGTTTGAAGCATTTAAAGTTACGAAATGCATGTGATATAATCTTAACCGTCTAATGCCATAAGAAAGATATTTCAAAGTGTTAAGCAAACGCACGTTATCATAAATTGAAAAATGACAATTAACTAGTAAAAGTGTTTGTTTAGACTTAATTAATACAAGTGACAATTCGTGCTTTTGTGTGTCAATCTATCTGTCAAAAAGTTGATAATGCTCTGAATTCTAGGCACTTAATTTCGTTGTTTGCAATATGACCATTGTCACTGGGCGATTTCTAAATGCGCCATTATTATATACACTTGGATTCAAGCACTTACTGCAGTTAAATTAACTAATAATCATGAGCATGACGGTTGTTCTGCATCATTGGTAGGTTGTGTTTGAGTTATATAATGTTTACAAATGCGTTTATTTATTTTATTATGATGATATGTGCATACATTTTTCTAAATTAAATATATGATTTGCTTACCTAATTACTAATTGCATATTTCTAATTCTTTGTTGGTTTTTATGGATACTGGATACAATGTACGTACACTACAGAAGTAGTAGTGCCTACTAATAGCCTAGTACTTACTTTATCTGTATTGTAAATTGTAATGCTCTACTTTTGACTTTTATGTGTAAAGATTACATACACTTATACAATTTTGGAAAAGTCAAAATTAATGAATTTTGTATAATCGGCATTACTAGGCATGAAGTCCAGTTAAGTAATTCCACACAAGGAGATTGTGTATTTTGTGTGTACGAGTGTATTGTGTATGTATGTTCAAATTAAACCTGATGGATTGTGTTGTACCGTGACACATAATTGTACACCTAATAATAGCTTTAACTCTCGTGACACATCACACATTCAATCCATTTAAATGAACTTAAATTTAGCCGTCATCATTTGTATCATGAAATTGACCGATTAGCAAAGGATGAATATTAATATGTTTCAATTTCAATGTATTAGTATGCATGTAGGTCTACATGTATGTCTACAATTATTATTTGTATGTGCATAGTATTTATTCTGTCTATGTGTGCTTTTCGTTCGTTCCTTTTAGTACACAATACAATACACATAGAATAACGCTATTTGCTTTAGGCGAGATATATAGTTCATTCGGCTACTTCCTATAATATTATCACTACATAGCTATAGGTTTAGGATTTATATTTAGTTTCAGTTAAATTGTTATAAGCATTCTCTGTCTCATAGTCTCTTTGCATTGTAATCCATATCCTAGTAAATGCATAAATGCATACCACTCGTATGATCATGCATGCGACAGGACAATATATCTTTATTGGCTGTAATTTCCAGAGTAGATTATACCGTACGATTGATTGTAAGTACCATAAATATGTAACCACTAATCACTAATCGCTAAGTATGGTTTCCTTATATTTTTAGTTGGGCGGACATGTCAGGCTCAATGATTGAAGTAATGGGAATTACACCGAGGATGGGAAGAAGATCCATGGCTTTGGCTGATATTGATCCCAAATACGTCTCTCAGGTAATTTACTTAATCAATTTCGTAGCGGAACAATTCATGTAGTTTAATTAGGTTTTTATGACAGTAGGTAAAGGAAGTACTGTATAATGTACAGATAAGTAATTGAATTACGTACAAGTGGACCACAAGCATTAAAAGATTAATTTAGAAGTTTTAGAAGTAGATTAGATTACTTAGTAGTGTATGAGCTTTATGCTCATAAATTAACTTTTTGACTGGTCCATTAAATAAAGTCAGATGGATATTCAGCTACAATGTCATTATATATACTTAATGTAATTAGTGTATTTGAAAGGTGGTATTAATTATGAACTGTTAAAGTAAATTATGATCTAATTGTAGTTTTTGAGGAGCCTTTTGAAGCTTGCTTTGTGTTCAAGGCCTGTGTATATCAACAAGTATTTGAATGTAAATCTATATGAAGTAAGATATAACATTAGTGTGTGTGTAGCAAAATAGCTTATTGAGGAAAGCAGATCTGGATTGTAAGAACGGAGTTGATGCGTAAATAAAAATCAAATCTCTGTAATCTATTTATCAATCAAACTAACAGTATAAAAATATAACAACGTGCTTGTTATCTCATGCGAATAAACAAAACAGTAGGCGAAAATTGTAGAATTTTATGTGTGTATACCTGCACATAATATTTAGTTATAGCACTTCTGTATACACACTTAGGAAAAATATTTCTACATTTTTAAGTCAACACATGTTATTTTTATTCTTACCTATGTCGAGTATTGAGTGCTAGGCAGTAACTGATAGGTTTATAAGTTTAACAAGACGCTGCTGTTATAATATTATCAGCAAAAATGGAAAACAAGATAGACATTAAGTTCATCTAGTCACGTAATTAAAACTTATCATCAATTTTATAAGTTTTGTTGTTGTAGCCTACTGTACGTAGACAGAGGTAATCGTGCAGTATAAATAATGACCAATAATGAAATACTAGATTCTTAAAACTCATGTGTATCGTGTCCTATACATAATATACTACATGCAGTTACATAGGTATATAAACTGTAATTTACTGTAGTAAACGTATTACATCGTATTGTATTATTAGAACATTAAACATAAACATAAGTGTGATAATAGAGCGATAATGATAAGATTACTTTTGTTGCGCTTACAAACGTCATAATAACTCACACACTTATCTTATTTGTGCTATTCTATGTTGTCTACAATATCTGGTGCTTCGTTTCGTATTACAATATGTCAATGATGAATTTGTGTGATGTGAGCTCTCGGTGGAATCTAGTAGAATGTATGAATTATTCCATAAAACGAATTCGTAAAATCCAACATTGAATATGTACAGATGCAAATATGCAATATGAATTATAGCCGTTTGTACATGACACAAAATGTCACTAAACTTACCGTAACGTCCTTAACGCGATAGTATGACAATTAGGCAGTTTAGGTGCTGATGAACTAATAAAGTGATTTGTCCTTCATTGTGTTGTCCGTAATTAAACGGCTGTTGCTTACTACCTACTTGTATGTTAACAGAGTGGGATTTGGGAAGCCTCAGAAATGGAAACATCCCGAGGAAGTATACGAATCCAGCATTTGACTGCAACGTCAGCTGCAGTTCGACCGCTAAGTAGTGGCACTGCTTCTGCATCCGGCCTTCCTACTACCAGTCCCAGATTTCCTAAATTAGAAGAATGTGCTCACTTCCATTACGACAGTGTGGAACTGCCTTTACTCAAGGTAAGCCAAATATAAACCGCAACATAATTTTATAGTTATAGCTCCTGCGGGAACTATATAAAAGAACTAATCTTATTGCACTTTTACATAACAAAGCTTTAGATCATTTTGTATTTATACTTAAAACTGTGTGCATTGTACTGTACATAACAGCTTGAAATGCTTTATGCATGTCTACAAACTATAAGGAACAGCATGACAATATTTTTTGCCTTCTCTATCTACGTATACTATAAGTAGATCGATTTTCCTTTCGTTCAAGAAGTGTCATTAAAAGCTTAAGAGTGTTATTACATTTGTAACAGATAAACAATAAATATGTATTACCTATACAATACAGGTACTAGGTAGAAATACTTGGAAGTCCATAAATACATGTGCATACAGTTATTGAAGAAGTAATCAGGGCAATAAATGTCATTGTCCAAATAGAAAAAGTCTACTTGTCTTGTCGGCACAGTGCAGTCACTGCAGTCTGTAATTTTGTAGTAGTATTTGTAGAATGGTTGCGATTCGTGTATATATCAGTAAACAGAAAAGCAATAAATCGAGTATTGATAAGTATTTATTATGCACTGTATAGAGTATAGATTGTAGTTATTTATTACACATTTCGATTTCTATTCGTGTATAAATAAAGGTTGATCTGGCGAATGTTTATAGCCTGTAAGTGTGTGTGCGTGTATTATAGAATATGGTATGTCTAATTGTGATATGACTCTATGACATGCTTAATTGTCCACGTCCACCTCTTATTAGTTAGTGTGTATATGTCTATCTTTCGTATCTTCGTGCAGATAAGGACAATAATGATAAACCAACACCAAGGGCTAGTAAGATGAACTTTGAAGAGCTAATCGTGCATTCTCATTATAACAATAGATAGTAGAACAAGTCTGAAGAGTTTGTTTAGTCTAGCTGTAGCTCGGAGAGATTGTGTCTTGTTATGAATTGTTGTACTTGCTTACACACTACTGTGCTATGCGTATCATTTGGCTTGCCTTCACGTTTGTGTACATTGCACTTGATGAAGAAATGTGTGTCTACGTGTTAACATGTTACAGATAAAAATGCACAAGTACAAACGTATTATAAAGCTCCGCCTAGCTACAAGGTAGATGAGACACCAGGAAAGTAGCCCTTAGGATTCTGTTTACAATTCTTTTCTGCATTGCGGTTTGTTAACTGCAAGTGTCGCTATTCTATATACGTAGGTATATTATTATATCTGTCCCTAGTCTCTATTATAGTACTGTTCCATAGTGCCATTCAAGATTTCATAGCTCCAGTTTGTAATCAATTACCTATTCGATTCACAATAACCCTATATTCTTACTACTTACTTTACTAGACTTTTAGTGCGTACTCAAAGATAGGCATCTGTTTATCCCTCTTTATATAAATAAAGGAAGATATCAAAATATATTTTAGCTTTACTTTATTTCTGATGTAAGTGCCTTATAAAAAGGAAGCAAAAGTCTAAAGCGGCAGAGGTAATTCACAAAGCAAAATCAAAAAGGATCTTATATCGTCACATTAATAATATAATGGCGAAGTAAATATTTTAAATATTATGAGAAATTCGATGATAGGGATAGGAATGAATGCAGGGCTCGATGGGAGTGCATGTTAATGTAATGCAATGATGTGTTTTAGAAAGCCTTCTTGAAAGAGAGAGAGAGTTTTGCATCAGTTATCGCTGGCTGACTATGAATGAATTTCATTAATATTATTATGCAGTTTGTAGTTTGTGTGCCTACTTCTAATCTAATCTGCCTCCTAGGTATTCATTCATTTAAACTTCTAAATCTACTCCTTTTGTGTAAACATCCTCTAGAACCTTTTGTAGGATTGCCGAGCAAAAGTAAAAAAGTAAATGTTGTATATACGAATTATAGCTAGTGAAACAGGGATTCTGAAAAGATTGATGCATCTTCTTATTGCATACTTCAATCATTCCTTCCTGGATTTGATGGTTAAGCCGTTACGTTAAAGTTAAGGCAAGACCACTCATGTAGGCAAGACAGAAGCCCTTTCTTCAACTACACTATCAGTAGACAGAAGATATGTACAGTACTGTTGATTTGGTCTTGACTTTAAGAATTAGAATTAATTTGATTGAATTGTATAGAATTACCCAACCATAAAGTAAAAAGTGGACCAACCAACTAGGCAAGTAGACCCATTTTTTGCATCTTTTAGGTTTCGGCAGGGGTAGCATGTGTTTACTGTTTACCTTTTTTGAGTCGTAAACAAAGGATTGAGAGACAATTACGTTTATACTCGTCATTATGAACTCTTCTCTTGTGGTACAGTATAGCAGTATACTTGTAG
The DNA here is from genome assembly GCA_034694165.1 of Tomocerus mixtus. Classification (NCBI taxonomy): domain Eukaryota; kingdom Metazoa; phylum Arthropoda; class Collembola; order Entomobryomorpha; family Tomoceridae; genus Tomocerus; species Tomocerus mixtus. The sequence continues at coordinate 10,980 of JAQFYC010002879.1, read as the reverse complement.
CAATTAAAGGTCAAAGAAACAGAACTAACTAACGTAAGTTTTCAATATTTGGTACCTTTAGGCAAATTAATGGATGAAAGATTGACAAGCGAGTAGAATTGTGAGTAATGAAACAAAATAAAGTAGGATGATTCACGTACTCTATTTAGATCAATGAATATGAATCAATGAGCTAGTTAAGAATAAGCGCAATAATGTATACAATTATCTAGTATCTATGTGGATCCCTATGCAGGATTTTAGGAGTTTGGGGTTTGAATAAAGTTTAAGTTCGCGTAAACCGGAAACAGGATTAACATTAAGGATTAAGTCTAGGATTTCCGAGGATGAGTACCTACGATAGCATATTTATGTATAAACTCGAGTGTGATGTTTGCTTTTGTGGGAAACTGTATATATTTGTATGTTAAGGTAAAAAATGGTATTTTGGAAGTTAACTATGTGCCTTTCTTGCGTAGTACAATGTGCATGCACTGCAGAGCAGGATCTGCAATTAATTCTAAAGAAACGCATGTAAAAGTCGTCTCCAGGCAAAAGGAGGATCCAACCCTGACCTAATCTACATTATACTATACATACATCGTTTTGTACAGGTCCTATATATAATAGTTTTATAGTAGTTTATACAAATAGTATAGCATATACATAGAAATATTATTTGATTTGATTCGATCGATGATGTGATGCGGTCTTCCTCTTTCTTACTACGTACGTGGTAAGTATTTAGTTAGTAGTCGCACGTAGGTCGCAGCTCGTCCAAATAATGTGTAGAAGTGTGGAATACAATCAGTGAATGCGCAAAATTATCTACTTAAATAGTTTTGGTTTCTTTTTGTAGCTTTATTGCATTCTTATGAATACTTTTAAACTTATAACACAATGGTTTTAATAGAAAGCGGCTAAAGATTAAAGTAATCCAATTTTAGGGATATATGGAATCGAATTCAACGCTTTAGCATAACATAACTTACAAAGCTTTTAAATACTATTTTTACATGATATGTTAGAAATCTTGGGAGTTACTCATCTTGTCGTTAGCTTTGTTAGTTGCTCTTTCTTATGCATGAATACTTAATATAATTAATATACTAATGCTTGAATGCTTACTAAGCAGTTGATCTACCTGTCATAGTAGTAGTTTTATAATAATATTCATTGATTTTACTATTGATATTGGTGCATAGGTAGTTGTTTAAATTCTTGTATGTATTGTATCATAGATTTCGATTCGTGATGATCCATCCAAGTCAGTGGGCCTTTGTGGAGATGAAGTTGCAGACAGGTGCGCCTTCTCTATTGAGGTAAGTATGCAAAACAAATGAAAGTCGGACAAAGACTCGCTAACTGTAACTACTAATTAAATATTTGTCGAACTTGTTTTATTGTGAGGAAGAAGTAGAAGTAGGTACAACGTACAACTACGAAACTATTTACCTACCTATCTACAAAAGAATTGAACAAACCTTATTTTCTCAAACTAAAGTCTTATGACTTTGTTAGCTCTTTAAAGATGATGTTGTTATGTGAGAAGAGAAATAAAGAAGTGAACAAGTCTCACTCTAACTCTACTCAAGCGAAGCAACTATACACTATTTGCAAAATCGCAAATAAGGAAGATGATATTGATGAGGTAGTGATAGGGATATATAGAATAGAATATTCATAGCCGCATAGTGGCATACCCTTAGGAAATTATTGGGTAGTGCACGGCACAAAGGTAGGTACTCAACTCTTGTCAGTTTAACCCTGCGCAACACGCACTAAGAGTGAAATGACAAAAAATTGCTCGTAGTCCTTCAACGTGTTTGCAAAACTACTGCAAAGTGCAACTGCAAAATGTAACGAAATACTAAAAGGGAAATGAAAACTAGAGAGAGGCTTTATTTACAGTAAGTACATTATAATGGCTCGTATATTAAGCTATATCTTTATTATTACTAACTTCATAAAGATTAATTCTATCGTACACTTATATTTTATATAAGTATCTCACATGTATATCTCTCCTCTTTGTAAATACTGTTGTAAGGGAGTCAAGCAGTCTTTCTGGTTCTCACCGTCACCGTTAACAAAAGTATTTATACTAATCCTATTGTGACAGTGTGTGAGTAAATACCTTTTAGTCGACAAAAGTAAAGTGCTATATGAATATGACAATATGAGTACTACAAATCTTTTGGAAGTGGATTATTAATTTATGTACAGTATAGTAATATACATTATGTATATCCTTTATTAGATTGTGTGTTCCTTGTTCTGTGTTAAATGAGCTAGCTATGTTAATTTAGTTAATCTATGTAAAGTACATTAAGTAGTAGCACTTAATGTAATATTTCTCCAATTTCTTCAGATCGTAAATGTACTTTACATATCTTATTTAAGCATGTACTGATAAATGTACACATATAACTATTATTATTAGGTGTAGATTGTATTTGTGCATACATGACAAAGTCTTTTCTAACAAACGTGTACTATAAATGTCAACCGCTTACATGCATATTATTCTTTGTATGTGTGAAGTAGATTTGTTCTCTAATCTACTGTATACAGGATAAGAAATACTGGGATGTATTGTAATATTAGGTGAATAGGAGTTAGAAGTTAGTACTTCAAAGCTATAGACGGTGCACTACTGTGTTGTGGTTGTGTGTACTTACTTTTATTATATTGTAGGTATTGTATAGAGGGATAATGGATATTAAAGTATGAAGCTTAGCTAAAGTTAAAGCTAACTATCAAGTATCTGTATTCTGTGTATATTTTGTAGGTTGTAAGTGGTGGTCAGTCTTGGGCGATACAACGAACCCACGCTAACCTGCATATGCTAGATGAACAGTTACATCGATGTGTGTGGGACCGTAGTTTCTCACTGTTAGAGAAAGTGGAAAACAACATTGAAGATCACGTAAGTTTCCTTCGTTCCTCATCGTCATCATCATCTTAATCTCAACATTGTAAAAAATTGTTTAAATGCTCAAAAGTAAACAGTTTATTTCAAATATTTGCATTTTTTCTTGCAGGATGGCTGCAAAACATTGGGGGAACGATACTTCGTCCGTTTAACCGAGTTACCTACTAATAAAATTACTTGTGGAACAGTGCTCAGCTGGCTTGAGGTTAGTTGATGAGTTTTTATATTTTATTGTATTATAAGCTGTGTTTTCTGCATTGTGTACTTCTTTATAGCGCAGCGCGTGTGTTGCTAACTGCATAGTGACCTTATTATTGCTACACATTGTTGTAGGCATAAAAGTTGAAAGTTTATAATTCTCTTGTTTATATCTATATTATATTTAAGCCTTATATATTCGGGCTCTGATAGAACAGTAGGCAATTTAGTCAATTTTCTGAAAATATTCAGATTTGTAGGCTTGAGTTGATAATAATAAATATTTTGTTGTTACTTTCGTGCCGCAACCAAACCAAACAACAGTGTTCTGTTTCTGTATCGTTAAGTAGAAATGGAGATAATGAATGAGGATTTATTTTTTATGGTTTGATTTGGCTTTTGTAGTTGGATAATCGTGGACGCCATATCGTCTCTTCTGATGACAGTGCTATCAATACCCCTGCTGTGGCAGCTGCATGTGCGCTACGTAAATACACTTCACAGGCTGCTGATGAGATATCTTTTGAGGTCGGTGATATGATATCAGTAATTGACATGCCACCACCAGAAGAAAGTATTTGGTGGAGAGGGAAACGTGGATTTCACGTGGGATTTTTCCCCAGAGAAAATGTCCAGGTAAATACTCTAATCAAAATTTTGATGGATCAATTTGCAATTTTTTTAATCTTTAACTGTGAGTGTTGTACAAGTGGATTTTAGCACTTAAAGCTCAACATCATAAAAATATAAAATTGTCCTCTCACTTTTCTGTTGTCATTTAAATGTTATTATAATTGCTTATTACAGGTCATAGGCGATAAAGTTCCCGTAAGCTTACCTATCGTTTCATCTACAAGGAGATTACAAAGGCTTTCAGTTTCTTCGAATTCGTCTGCAGCCCCTGCTAAGCCAGTACTCAGGAAGCACGGAAAACTCATCGCTTTCTTTCGGTTTGTCATTCTTCCTTTCTTATGATGTGATTTGTTCTCATAATAGCATCATTATCTAAGTTATGATAATTAGAGTCTTTATTTTTATTTTTATCTTTGTAGGAGTTTCATACTATCGCGTCCATCTCGAAGGCGTTTAAAACAGTCTGGGATACTAAGAGAACGAGTATTCAGTTGCGATCTGGCTGAACATCTTTTAAATACAGGAAACGAAAGTATGCATAGCTGGCTTAGCAAAACTTTTACATTAATTAATATTAATAAACTCCTCGCAATAATGCAACTAATCAAGAGTCAAAGTGCAAATATACTAACTTTTAACTATTAAAAATAATTAATTTCTTATAGTTCCTGCTGTCCTAAAATGTTGTTCGGAATTCATTGAAAAACAAGGAATTGTTGATGGAATTTATCGACTATCTGGAGTTACCTCTAATATACAAAAATTACGGTGAGAAAATATACATTTAGCTCTTATTTCTTCTGCAATTAAGATTTAAAACGATTAAAATGGCACATTCTGTTTTTACAGAAACTCGTTCGACGAAGACAAAGTTCCAAATTTGGCCGAAGATGAAGCTATAAAGCAGGATATCCATGCCGTGTCATCTCTTTTAAAAATGTACTTTCGTGAGCTTCCAAATCCACTTTGCACTTATCAGTTATATGAGAAATTCGTAGGAGCTGCTCAAGCGTCAGATGAGCAACGGCTGTTTAAAATGAGGGAAGTTGTTCACGAACTTCCACCGCCGCATTATAGGTACGTTATAGGTAGTTATTATAGGTAGTTACTTCGTTTAATTTGCATATTTATGCCCGGTTATCAGTTCTTAGTAGTAGATGCTGATTTAATTATCTAATTGTGCTTCCAGAACTTTGGAATACCTAATGAAACATCTGGCTCGTGTCGCGAAGAAAAGCAACGATACAGGAATGACTCCAAAAAATATGGCCATTGTATGGGCTCCGAATTTAATTCGCTGCAAAGAATTAGAAGCAGGAGGAGTGGCTGCACTCAAAGTACGATATTTGTAAAGGGATCACCCTGTGTCTTTAATTAATAGATACATAGTATGTATTTATAATTGTACCTTCTACTTTGGTTCGCAGGGAATCGGAGTTCAAGCTGTAGTTACTGAGTACCTTGTTCGACATGCAGATCTAATTTTTAATGAGAAACTGCCAGCTAACTTTCCTTCTACAACGACACTTCTCACTCACAGGGCATCTGGAAGACCAAAATCTCTAGCAATCTCTTCTCCTATCCGACTCATGTCACTGGAAGAAGCACAAGACAAAGCCAAAGATGACCGCAAATACATTGAAGTGGGCGGAGGTCCATCGTCCCTTCCGCCAAAGTATCATACAGTAATAGATCTGCCGAGTAGGCGTTCAGCGTTAAAAAACAAGCGCTCTCCAATCGGATGGAGGCATTTCTTTTCGAGAAATCGTAGTTTTTCTAAGCCAATGAGGAAAGCTCCTACTCCTATCGAAATTACCGTAGTGGTAAGTTTAAGATATTTTAATATTTCTAATTATTGCTAAAATTGTTTATAATTACAGTTGTACAATGTTTATTTTGTGTCTGTATGTAGACAAAGAATATGCCGATAAGTTTGCAGCCCGGGTCACAAACAAATTGGGCTGGGCGTCTCCGTCCTGTGAAAAGTGTGGAATCTCTAGTCTCCTCCCCCCTTTACCAAGGTCCAGCTTCCAACAGCTCAAGCAGTGCTAACAGTAATCCAAAGGAATTCGACAATCAGTCAATAGAGTTGGAACCAAAGCTTTCAAAATCCAGTCCAGCAACTCCTGTCGCAGATGTGCATGTGGTTTTCCATCCTCCGCCACCCGATTGTATGGACCCTCGTGGACTCCTCAATCCCAAAACGCACAATAGGTACTTTACTACCGCCCACCTTTTTTCTCTACTTTTTTCCTTCCTTTAGTTTGGTTTGATTTTTAACAATAGTTTTTCTGTTTTATTTCAAACTAGATCAATATCTCATGATTCCTACTTTGAGTTTGGAGAATTTCGAAATAGTAACAATGTGTACATTGACGATACATTGGAAGAGGAGACAATGTCTCAATCTTCAAAGTTGTCTCTCGACATTAGTAGTGGGGTTGAGAGCAATACGACTAGTCCTAAGAAAGAGAGTGCACCGGAAAGTTATTGTGGGGCCAAGAACAGGGAATCTGGTTCTGGGCAAAGTGAGTCGCCAAAGAACTGTTTCAGGAGCCCGGTGACCCCGCCACCAAGTGCAGCATCTTTACAACCGCCGGCAATAATGAGTGAAAGTATTACATCTATATCTAGTGACGACTTCCCCATTAACGATATCGATGACCGAATTCTGTCCAGATCCCCCTTGTTAAACCAAAGACAGCGCCCCAGCAAATGGATGGACTCCGACCTTCTCACCTCTCCCATACAACACATTTTCGAAGTGGAATCTAGTATTAGCAGCAAGTCCCTTCCTCACAACATTAACAATAGTAAATATGATCTCAGGGATTCTGTCTTCGTGCCCAATGAGATTGACTTACGGAGATCTCAAATAAGTATTTGCTCATCCGAGAACAAATACGAATTAGATCGGAACTCCAGTATAGATGAGAGCTCAGCGGATTCCACACCTGGGGAAGTATTTGCCACGACGAACATTGTTTACTCCCCTCTGGTTAATGAAATCCCGTCTCCCTCTTCTGTAGAGAAATTAAAGACTGGTGGAACGACGGCAATGCAAATACAAACTGCCAGTTTATTTATTTGCCCCCTTTACGAAGCGGGAATTAACTCTGCCGATATTCCTGAAGATCCAGATCCAGAATCCCCTCCCACAGTTATCACTCATCTGGAACATTTCCCCCTTAAAGATGAAATAGCTAAACCAGCTACAATTGCAACTGCAACAAATCCTCAGTATGAAAACTGCAAACCTATAATATTTAGTGAAACTGGAACAAACAAGGAAGAGTCACAAATATCACCATCACCGCTGTCTCCCAGTAGCGAAGTACAAACTCATTTATACGAAAACAATCGAGTTTATCAAAACGAGATTTTTGGAAGAAATAGGGGAATTACACCAGAAACAATGAAAAGTAGCTCGACCGAAATAATTTCGAAATCTGAACCTGAAAATGGAAAGTCGGATTTTGACGCAAATGAGGTTGTTCGAGATGAAGATCAACTTTATGGCGAGCACTACGAACATGTTAATTCTCGGGAAGATACAGACGCTTCGGAAAATGGGGACTACGAGGCAAATATTTATGAGGATATTGACGACGATAATGACAGTATTAATGTGCAACAAGACAAAAATAGCTACGAAACTGTACAAGTTTGCAATCCCCCGCAGTCCCATCCTTCTGTATCGCCACCGCTACCCATTCCCATGTCAAGCAGCACAAGCACATTGAAAACAAATGCAAATTCAGACAACAGCGATACGGAAACAGAAGCAGCGTACGAAAGTGTTCAGTTTCACGTAAACGCGAACGTGAACCATCACTACTCTGAAATCCATGACTTGCCATTAGCTGGAAGTGAAACTAGCAAACCGGAAGAGAGTGAAAAACAAAACCAGAATGCAAACGAGAGTCACAAACTCAATTCTACTCTGGCAACATTAAAGACTGAATCTTTGGCTGCTACTCCAAACTCGGAAGAGGAATCCAGTCCATCCCATTCGCATACTGAAGATGTGGTAACCTATTTGGATACTCCCTGTTTAAAACTTCGGGAGGACAGTCTTGAGGAGCAGAATCAAATTAAGGAAGATATTGCTCTAGAGATAATCCCTAAAAATAACAAATTATCAGTAGATTCGGAATGTAGTAGCAGACAAGCTTCTCAGGAGGAAGAAGGAGAAATTCGTCATATTGACAGCCCAGGATTGGTTGACAATCCTTTGTATGGAATTCAAATTGAAAATTTAGAGAAGAACGAAGACAGAGATAATGACAACGAAAATGAAAAATCACTGGAACAGGACTACAATGCTCAAAGTGACAATGAAAATGATTTCTCAATGAACGAAAGCATTAGCATAGAACTTGATCCTTCTTTCTCGGAAGCTACTAAAGGTATAAGTGTTGGTGGAGAAAAGAATGAGGAGGAAAAAAGTGTAGAACAGCAAGGTTTATTGCAGAAACCAAAAGTAATAGGGAAATGTGAGAAATTGCTCGGACGATGCAACAGTGCTCCACTTTCGGATACCATGTGTGAATTTGCAATTGCTTCCCAAGGTGAGAATGAGAAATACTCTCTGAATGGAAATTCATATAGCTTAGTCTCTGGAGATGAAAATAATACTCACAGTGAACACAGAGAGATTGGAAATAAGGAAAACAGCAAATTAATCCTCTGTAAACGACTTTCTGAACCCTCCCTCTTATTTTCTAATAAAGCCAAATCTGAGGACAAAGCGGCAGCAACGGCTGCTTGGAAAATCGCTGATGCCAAACGGCTTGCCAATCGTAAACAAAGTGTCAAAGAATTGTTGTCTAGGTTTGAGACCAAGGATGGGAAAACTACGTCTCCAGTCACGGCTTCCAGTCCTATCCCGGGACACGGACTTCCTAGACCCGATTCGAGACAGAGTAGTAATATATCTAGACCCTTAGGGGGAAGTGGTCGCTTTCAACATCATCGTTTTTCTATGGGAGATATATTAATGTCTCAATCTGTTTCTGCTGCTGATGACCTCAGTGGTATTAAAACATCAACTTTATTGATCCGATCAGATACTTTCCCGGAACTCAGGACGGAGGCGTCCAAAGAGAACCAGACGTCTCCCGATTCTGATTCTGTGTCACAGGCACTCTCGGATTCGGGGCCCACATTAGGTAAAATAAGTCTTTGTTAATACAATCTAGTTACCTAAATATAGCCAATTAATTTATAAAATCAAAATAGTTAACACAAGAATTTTTAAGCTTGTAAGAGTATGTACACTTCACTATTCTATTCTGACTTAGAGTGAAAATCTTGTGCTTATTATTTTGACTTCAATCGAAAATCTTAAGCCAAGGAAATTAGAAAATTACCAATCTTTTTATTAAACATATTCTGATACAACTAATATTTTCTATTTTTAGTGGCAGAAAAAGTTCAACACGCGTTGAGAGTAGCAATGAGCTCGGTGGACATGAATGATCCTAGCACACGGGAGCGGATTGAAAAATACAAAGAAGAGAGAAGAATGTTCCTTCGCCAGAAAATCAACTCCGAATTATCGAGTGACCTAAAATCACCAAGTGAAGGCAGCAAAGGTGGCTCTCTTACCTCCCTAAAATCTCCGGATGTGAGTGTGTCTTCGACCGAAAGCGTGTTTGGGTCGAATGGTAAAATTCTGACTCCGTCTTCGAGTATTCGCTCATCGGAGTCGCCACGAAAAAGAGCCTTTTCTGAAGATATCCCACCACTCTATACAAATCAGACCAAAACTATCAAGACAGAGACAATAAAATCGAGCACCATCTCCAAAAATGCAACTTCCAGTGCAGAGACAATATCTTCCAGTGCCGAATCCATGGAGGAAGTGAATGTGAAGGAGAAAGTCGCTTTGTGGTCCGTACAAAAATCTGGAATTTCCCACTCTGCCTCCTCCTTCACTGAGAGCATTCAAATTAAAAAGGAAGTGGAAAATCCTATTAGGAGTTGCAAAGTAGCTTTAAAGGAGGTGAGTAGTCTCCCTTCACAAGGATTCGCCAAACCCATCTTAAGACGGGAGGTAACTACTAGCTCTATAGAGATTAGCAAATCAAAACTGACCACTACCACTACTACTAATGCTTCAAAGACGGAAAGTGGCAAGAAAATTAAAGATATGGCAGCATTTTTCGAAAGAAAGCAATTTTAATGAGAAATATTATTTAGGTAACTATTATATGAATTAAATTAAGTCAAACTGACATGACGAATGTCGTTTTTACGAATTTTAATGCATTAGGTAAATACAATATTGTAATCTTAGCCTATTTTCTTGAATTTTGCATTAGCTATATAGCTACCCGCAACGTGGTAATTTGTTAATGAAACTCACGCCTTGCATGCTATAGTACACTGCAATATTATATTTTCCCCGCAGAACAAGGCTGCTTTCAAGAATCGTTCCTAATGGGCATTTTCATGCCCAACCGTTTTGCAGCATGAATTTACATTTTTGCATGAAATCTGTTGCCTTGATCCGTGCAGTATAGTAATTATCTCATAACAATACATCTGCTGACCCCGTTGTTTGTCGTTTTGTTTCTTATTACTTATTAATTAAAAAACAGACTGTGGAATTGTGTGTTGTGTTTTAAACCCGCTTTTTACCTCTAACGTACTCCCCATAGTACGTTACTTCAATTATAAATTATCCAAACGAATCCAAGCATAATTTTCTACCATTTTTACGTACAAAAATCAAAATACTTTGTTTATCCATTTATATCAATTGCTTGGTTTTGTATTTTTCGCGAGTAATCTTAATACATAGAATAGACAATATTATATACTCATATCCCCTGAATACTAAATCTACATCCTCTGTTCCCTATTTACAAAATAAGCAGAGAAGCATTTGTAAACGAGAGGGGAGAGTAATAATTATTAGGAAGTAAAGCAATTTTTAATGCCATATTTGTATTACTGTATTTACATGATGCAACTAATTGCAAAGAAACAGGCAAAGCAATAACAATGATTGAAACGTTTACTATGATACTGTAAACGTGTGCTTATTGTTAGTTAGAGCGTTTTAGGAAAACAAAGAGAACTACATACAATATACGATTTTAGTAAAGACTTTCGTTGTCTACTTATAAAATGCATTATGATATCTTGATATCCTACAGTACACGTCAACTCAAAGTAAAAGGGTACATAATAGATAAGTATGATACATGTAATAATATACGTAGCTA
>JAQFYC010002878.1:0-23140 GCA_034694165.1 Tomocerus mixtus | reverse complement strand
CCGATACTATTCAGACTCAGAAAATAATAATCTTTCGAATGGTGTAAACCACATTGAAGTAGTTACTGTAGTTTTGAAATTGCATTATCTCAAAGTGCAATGCCTTAATCTACACAACACCCTGTGTTCATCAACTATTTAATGGCTATTCAAAAGTCGATGCATCCGTTTTGCAATGGTTTATTACTTTAGAGATGGCAAAAATAGCGTTAGTTATACAGCTTGTATCATATGAAAATGTAGGGAAGTATAGTTACCACTATTACTCATGTAAAACAAAGAATGGATTCATTGCGTCCTTATTACAAGAGAGAGAATGAATATTCAGTTGAGAGAGTGAGGTGTGACGAGAAGGGGGTGCAGGGAGGGGGTGACGAGACTTGGCACGAGGCCAACAGAGAAAGTTGTTAAGACTGTCATGTCAGAGGCTTAAGAACAAAGTCACACAAAACTATTGATTAGGGGAACTCTTTCGTTGGGACCTCTCTCTTTTAGTTGTCCCATGTTGTTGTGATGATGGCTCGAGTGAGTGACAGCTGCGACACCCACTAATTTCCTCCATTTAGCATCCTCACAAACTTTACTTTCTCCTCTTCTTCTTCCACAAATGACGTTGTTAATGATGACTGTTTCAGTGTTGCGGTGCTCGCTCCCGTTCCTTTGACCCCGAGGCCTGGACAGATTGGACATCTTGGTCCACGTGCAGCAGGGTAAGAGATTTATAACTATTATGCCTCCGCAGTATGGATATTGATGTATTTGAGTTGTGTAGACTTGCGACGGAGGGGTGACGCAGCAGTTCCGGAAGTGCAAGTCTGCAGAGGGCTGCCACGGCTCTGCCTCCCGATCGCGAATGTGTAACATGCAGGTCAGTCCAATGCAAACATTCTTCTTCCGCCTCTACGAGTTATCGATTCCTCAATCACCACTCACTCATCCATCAATTCTTATAAAATATTATCTCATGTTCCCTCCAACAGCCGTGTGCCGACTTCAGAGACTACCGAAACGAGCAGTGCAGATCCTTCAACGGATTGGACTATCGGGGACTCAAGAGGTTAGATTAATTTCTTTATTAACAATAATATTATAATAATATAATTAAATGTTAAGGACGTGGGAGGCGAGTGAAGATCCGAACAACCCTTGCAGCCTTTGTTGTCGGGCAGAAAACACCGACTGGATCGTCAAATTAGCACCAAAGGTCATCCATCCCTTGTAAATAGGACACGTGTGCATGTCTGTTATCGGGTATTGATTGTAAGGGTGTTTGGTGATGTAGGTTAAAGACGGGACCCGATGTCGGAGTGGCGGTCTGCACGTTTGTGTGGCCAAGAACGCTACATTTTCCAAGTGCGAGGTAAAGTCCAATTGTTGTAGCAACTCCATTTGCCATTCAAATCTCAAATCTGCGAGAGTGCAAAAAAAGAGAAAAACGCGACAACAAGTAAAATGTACGAGATAAGGAAAAGTGCCTTCTCCCACTAAACTCTATGACTCTGTCTGTATAGAAGATATGTGAGTAGAGACATAGAGAATAGAGAGATAGTAAATGTGGGATAGTTGGCATTGGGGATGTGGAGAGATAGATATCTGGTTGCCAAGGAGTTGGGAGCAGAGAAAACAGATTTATCGACTGTATCCATCCACTCTACATAAGATATCTTTAGTTAGTAGTCTATGACTGTGTTATTCTATCTCCATGGCACTACAGTTACATAATATTACATAGTTACATAACATAACGAGCCAGACTACGCGTCTATAAACACAAATATCTCTTTTCTCGTTTTCTACAAACCACTTTCCTCTTTTCTTCTCTCTTCTCTCCCCCTTTTACAACTACTACAGACAGACTGACTACTTTTACTACTACAACCACTACTACTACTACTACATCCATATACAGAATAGAGAATAGAATAGAGTTCAGTTTGAGAAGTGCATGTTTAATTGTGATGAAATGGACAGAGTCGGCGGCGGATGGGCGCCCTGCCAAAATCACAAAACTTATTCAACGATGAGATTTTAATTGTTTGTTTTCTTTTGCAATTCTCCCACCACCCACTAATTCACAACAAATAGACATTTTACAGAATTCTCTTTTTAATTTTTTTTTCATCCTCCCCGTCTCATCATCGGACAAAGTCGGGTAAGCACACATTCCTTTGTTATAGTATGTTATTTCTTGTTCGATATAATAAATGAGTAAAACTGTGATGAAATGTATCTAGTCGGCTGCGATCTCAAAATCGGATCTCCAAAAAAAGGTATTTGAGCAGTTTTGTACGTTTTCAAGGAGGAAAATCAATTTTCATGGAGTTCTAAGGAGTGAAAATGATTTTCATGATGTTTTCGTTTTGGAAAATAATAATTTTTGACTGTTTTTGTGTGTTAGTTGACATTTGCGGTATTTGTGGAGGGGACGGTAGCGCGTGTAGCAGCCCGATTTATCGATGGGAAATAGTAGCGTTGGAAGGGGCTGAATGTGATGCGCCATGCGGAGGAGGTTCGTAAAAGATTCTTGATACTTTTGTGGGCATTAGAGATTGGGAGTAAGTGGAGTTGTCGGATTTACGATGTTGTGCCTTCATAAAGTAGCGCCGTAGTTGAATGTTCCTTTATGGCTATTAGACAGTTAGCATTCTCATTCGGGAGCTTTGTCTAAAGACTCCCTCCCTCTCAGCGGGACTCAACAAACAAAACTTTGTCTTCTGTCAAACAAAAAAGGCACGAGTCGAGTGATCGAGTGCGTAGATTACAATTACATAAGCTCTTGTCCCGAAGTCTGTTATACTCTTCATCCGACATGCACTACTTTCATTTAACATGTTTTACATTTTCAAACATATTTATTTTCATTCCCAAAAGTCACACAAATGGTGGACTACATTATTCCGAGTACTATACGTGTAGCATATTAGTAAAGAGGAATCCTAAAAGGGAGTCGCAAGGAAAGTGAAAGTGGAGGAACATTTAGTGGGAATTCCATTATAAAATCAATAGACGGCTATTTCCCGTCTGTGATGGACGGGAGCTGTCAGTGCTGGTAAAAGTTAAAGTTGATGATTGACAGACAACTCGGACTATTTGTATAGGGCAAGTGAAAGTGAAGGCGGTGTGCACATCCGCGGTCTCTTCACAACAACTCGAGGATTCCTTCTGCAACAAACCCAAACCTCTCCGCTTCAGTCAGAATTGCAATTTCCATCCCTGCCAACCAAAGTGAGAAGCCTCAACCAATTTTATCTCTTTCAATCGAATCTTCGACTTCTCCTCCTCATTGAGATGGATGTTGTTCTTCTTCTTTTGTAGGTGGGAGACCTCCGAGTGGTCCGACTGCAGCCAAACTTGCGGCAGCAGCGGAATGCGAGTCAGAAAAGTTTACTGCTACCACGAGAAGAACAAAACCAAAATTCAGGTAACTACAACTTATTTGACTGATTCAACACTAATGTCCTACGACGGAGGAGTATATGAGTATAGTACTATAAGTATACTATATCAAGTACTATAAGGAAGTGGCTGGAGGGTTGTGGTGGTAGGGGACTGTATTAGCATATCTGTGTGGAGGAGAGGGCCCGGGGCAGGAGGAGAGAGACGGAAGAATATGAATGTGATTATCCTCCGAGGATTGGGGCCATTTGACAAGGAGACGTGCTCAAGAGGAATTGAAGATTCCTTGTCCACTTGACTGCACATCCATCGTCGTCCGTCTGATTTAATTATAGTCACTTGTCTATTATTCTTGGATTCCGAAAGCGGACGTGACCCGCACCCGAAAGAATGCAATCCGATCTCTCCGTCTTTGATCTCCTCTCCCCTGTCAAAACCAATAAAATATTATTCTTTTCAGGTGGCTGACAAGTTGTGTATGTACGACAACCTCAAGAAACCCACGAGACAAGTACAAACACTCTTTTATTGACACCAACTCTACTACAAACATATCATGTCACAATCAAAAGGGGCCTTCGTCTCAAGTGAACGCCCCTTAAATGAATAAAACCAAATAATATGATTTTCATGTTTCAGGAGCCATGCAATCAAAATATAGCCTGTTCCCATTGGCATGTCGGCCCCTACTCCCCCGTAAGTCAAATTAAAGATAGCCGACAAGAGATATTGGTCATAAATGATGACAATGTGAATATTGTTCAGTGTTCTGCAAGTTGTGGCGGAAAAGGTTGGAAGACACGCAATGTGGTGTGTCGGGATTCTCACAATCTGCCCAGTTGGAGTTGCGACAAGAGGCTGCAGCCGAGTGAGAAGGTTGAGTGCAGTGACGAGAATGGGGAATGTCCAACAGTGGAGAGTGGAGTGGTGGTGGAGGATGTTTTGGAGACGCCGTCGTCGGCTCCCCCCTTCAGCGACGGTGAGTGTGTGATAATTGTGTGATTGAATAAGTGATAATTGAGAGATAACTTGTTTAGGTGCGGAGACGGAAGCGGAGGGATTCGGGAGGGAATATTCACTTCCGCTGATGGAGATTTTCAGTCCTCTCGACAATCGTTTTGTGGATCAGCAGAATGCGATGATGGTGGACGAGAACAGTCTTCCTTCGGAGCCCACGTGAGTATTTGTATTTGTAAAGAGGAATATAAGGAGTCTAATAAAGAAATAATATTTTATGTAGGGAAACGCACAGTCAAAAGATTTTCATATGTTCTTGGCTGTTTTACAGGTAGGACATTATCCCTCTCTCATCATAATAGTAAACACACACCGGATCTCATTGTAGACGAAGAGATCCGATTCCTCTTTGGTTGTTGGTAGTTGCAGTAGATCCCTGTGGTTCGTAGAACTAGAAAGCTAGAAGGCAATTTGAATATTTAGTCCATCTTCAGAGTTAAATGATCGAAGGGGAGATAAGCGTTTAGTTCCACCAAAGCACAAAATCCTTTTTATGACTTTCCCAAACTTGTGTAGTACACTTTGGCATTATATGACTATATATGGGCATATACTTATATAACATTTGTTGTACAGTTTCGTGGCAGAGGAGTGGAGTAGCTGCTCACAGACTTGCGGACAAGGAATTCGCACAAGGGATGTCAAATGCAAGATTTTTCTAGAATTCTCCCGTACCATTGCCACCTTGCCGGACAAAGTAAAAACAATATTTAATACTGCTGAGGATAATTGTAATAAATTGTGTCTGTGACGATAGGAGTGTCTGGTCAGCGGGCCGAAGCCATCAGAGACGGAGATTTGTTTCGCCAGCAACCCCTGCGAAGACAAAGAGACGTAAACAACAACTAATGGACATTGTCACAAATGATTTGAGGAGGAGGAATTGAAATTAATGACTTTTCTGATTTGAAGGGAGGGGGCGGGGGAGGTGGACGGCGAGAATTTGTCAGACTCCCACCATGCAGCCCTCGCGGACGCCGACACGGGCAACTACAGAAAAACTATTTCCGTCGGTCTTCCTCCAGGCATATCCATGTCAGACATGTCTTTTAGCTGGAAAGTACTCGGTTAGAATTCATTTACTTACTTGTGTTATGATATTAAGGAATACCCTGTAATGATTATTTTGTATGTACTTTACAGGCTACAGTCCCTGCAGTGCATCTTGTTTGGGAGGCAAGTGTTGTATTGTTAAAGGAGTATAGTAATTCTAATTGTAATGATGATAATTGTGTGAATATGTGTTTTAGGGATCCAAGAAGCGATGCTCCAGTGCGTGCGGGAGTTTGACCAGGTTCAGGTTTCTCTTCCGCTTCATCTCTCCATCATTTATTCACAACTCAACTGTTTGCCAATTCTCTTTGTTGTTTCTCTTTGTTAGCGAGTCTCCTCACCCGTTCTTTGCATGGATAAGCCCCAACCTGACATCGCCACCACCAGAACCTGCAACGACCATAGCTGTCCGCCACGGTGGAATGTATCCGACTTTGGACGTACGTTTCCCAAATTATTATTAAAGATATTTAAAAAGTACTAAGAGTTTTCTTCTGTTGTAGCGTGTAGCAAGAATTGCGGTGGAGGAGTCGCCATGAGAGAGGTATGCAATAAAATACAATTCTCCGCTCTCTTTCTCTGTTCACGACTTGCGAATGTTTTATGTGGACTGTTGTATGATTTGTGATTGCAGGTGAATTGCATCCATGAGGTCACACGCGGTAGGTACTCCTCTATTCCATTCCCTATTTGTTTAACCCCAGGATTGACCTTTATATGGCTGTTTGTGTATTGTGTAGGAAATGTGGTGGTGATACCGAGCTCCATTTGTCCACAGCCCATGCCCAGGTCAGGCAACTCTCTATTAAATATGATTTAATATTCCCAGACTATACTCTAATGCTTTCTCTTGTTTGTGCAGAATGGAGAAATTGTGCAACACGGTAACAACTTTATTCTTTAGACTAAAATACTAAATAATACATTGGCCAATGATATAATTAATATTTACAGGTAAATTGTCCCCCCTTTTGGGAGGCAGGGGAGTGGAGTCGCTGCAGGTCAGTATCGTATTGCACTATTTGACCTTTGACATACAATATCAACTTATAATGAATTTGTGATTGCAGTAAGCCGTGCGGTGGGGGCGAACGGAAACGAAAAGTGATTTGCAAGCAGGTTGTGGCACTGGGTCAGGTTGTGGAGTATTCGTTACAGTCTGCTGGGGGTGGTGGGGGCGGTGTAGGAGGGGAGGAAGGGGATCATCACTGTTTGAGTATTGGCCACCGGCCGATGGATGTTCGCCCGTGCAACAAAAAGCCTTGCAGCAGTCGAAAGGTGTCTTTGAATTATTTCTCTTGTTTCGCTTATTCCAGGTGCATTCACAATTACAAGTATTATTTGTAATAGAGATATACTTGTATATAAGAGGATATAGTATTATAGAGAGGTATAGATGCTTGGCCACAAATATAAATGAAAAGTAGATTTCCGGGATTTTCTCGGTTGCAGACTTTGCCTATAAATCGGGAGGATTGCTGAGACTCGCAACTCCAAACACTCAACAACATCCAATTCCAATCACAGACTTTCTTTGTCATTACTTTTAGCTTAAGCCCAAAGACCATTACGACGGCCATTACATTTATATACCTCTCTATAAGTGTACTTATATATAAGTATAATACCTCCCTATAAGAAGTATACCTGAGTAATGGGATATGGACAAAGTTTTGAGATGGAATGCAGATCACAAGTTTTGACATAAATATAAAAACATGAGCGAGTCTTGCCATTGCGACTAGTTCAACTATTAAAGTCACTACGAGGGAAACATTCCCAAGAGTTATTCCTCCCGAGTAGGAGGACCTCTTCTATAGAGGAATGGTTATATGGAGGGTGCAGATGTTGCATGTTTAATTAGCTGCTCATTTCTGCTCTCGCCTTCTCCATTTTTAATTGCTTCTTCATCAACTTTCAATTCCTCACTAATCCCAAAACGGAATCCCTTAATTCTTAATGCAGGGCGGCGACGACTCCTCCGCCCCCTTCTTCGTCCAACACGAGTTCCGCAAAAAGTTGTCCCTCACACTCAACGGAAATCATGCCACTCTCTACAACGGCGTCACCATCAAACTAAAATGTCCAGCAAAGAATGTCGATCGTCTCGTATGGATGAAGGGACACCAATTTGTCAGCATTCAGGTATCTTTCTATATTATTTGTGTCACTTGATTTGTATGACCTTTTATGACCTTTCCTGCAGGCCAACAAAGTTCAAGTCCTCAACAATCGAATCCTCAAGATCAGCAACTCTACTTTCAGCGACAGTGGCGTCTACACTTGTCTCCTTCGTAATGTCTTTTGGTTTTTTAATTAATTAATGAATGTATTTGTTATAGTCAATTTGTCATTTTCTAATTTCAGAAAGCGGTCACGTGATTAGCAACGTCACTTTGATGATACGACCATACGGTATGTCCTTATAGTCATTAAACAGTTTATCAGAGTACTCGCAGGCCTCAAAAAAAGTTAGCATCCTGGCATCTAGGATTCTTGGAAATCTGGAGTGGGGGTGGGGCTACGCTTGGAAATTGAAAGACTTTTAGACTTTCTCCATTTAACCAAATGGAGAAAGTCTTTCACCAAAAACCTCACCCGTTCTTTGCATGGGGCGGGGTTTTTGGTGAAAGTCTGCTTTCAGGATTCTCGGAAGAATTTTTTTTGAGGCCTGCAGAGTAGTCAACGGTATCTATTGTCATTTCAGATGGGCAGGAACGGCGGACTCAAAGGCCTTTGAGCACACTAGCGGACCAACAGCAGGTGAGTGACACATGACCTTTTGACATGAGTTGACAGAGTATGAAAGTGACTTTGTGTTTGTGACAAGCCGGGGGTGTCAATGTGGGAGGAGAACATGATCACTCCAAACTCTAAGATTTTCTCGGGTTCTTCCGCTTCTTCTTGTTGCTGTCGCCTCGACCCGATTCTTCTTCTGCTTTCCCTCTTTCTCTTTCTCTTGGCCACTGTGGTGAGGCTGCTGGTTCTTTCTCTCTTGGAATAATATTCTTCTGGTTGTAACCGAGTGTTTGTGGTGCAGAGATTTGTGCGTGGGGGCGGAGAGTTGGAGTCGTTGAATAAAAAAGCCGTTTCGGAAGAGTGCAGCCGGAAGATTAAGAAGTGTGCCAGGGCGCCCTCATGGAAACTTGGCACTTGGTCAGACTGCTTGGCCCAATTCTGCTTCAACTGGAACTCTGGTAGGCACTCTGTACTTTTATTCATTCCTCCACTGTCCACAGACACAAAAGTGCCTCAAAATGGTCAATGAGACATGAGAATAGATGCTTGGGGAGGTTGAGACGAGATTAGCTGAGCGGAGAGTGCAGAGTGAGACAGAGATGAGAACGTAATGCTGTACGGAGAAAGTGTGTGTGTGTGTAGGGAAGGAGAAAGTTGCTGCACACATCTTTTAGAAGACAAGATGCAAATGTGTTGAGAGAATTTGTATTTGAATTATAAGTTGAGGAATATTGTGAGTGCACTTCGTAGAAATGCTTATGGGAAAGGAGGAAGGGAGCAAAAAATGTATTTTTGGCATTCGCCAATGCATGTGGAGCGACAGCAAAAAACCGACTCAGTCCCAGCCAATAATTCAATAATTGAGTTTACAGCAGAATCCCGGAATGAGTCATCCGACAGAAATATTATTTTCTAAAAGAAAAGTTTTTAATTGCTTTCCCGAATTTCAGCTTTGCGACGGCGGAGTGTCTTTTGCAGTTCTCCCAACGGGACGCGGGCACTTGACGGCCACTGCAAAGAACAGCGCCCGCAAGAGGAGGAGGAATGCTACCACGCCGAATGTCTTCCGCAGTGGCTGCCTGGAGAATGGAGTCAGGTCAGTCTCAATGTCAATTAGCAAATCATTTAACTTGTCATTGTCACTCCTAACTGCCAACTTTTGACATTTCAGTGTTCCTCCCGTTGTGGGTCGGTGTCTCGTATGACGAGAACAATATCTTGTGTGTGGCACGGGAGCGGCTTACCCGCAGGGAGTGGTTGTAGCCGACTAGCTCGCCCTGTTATAGAAAAGCCGTGCCGTTCCTCCCGTTCTTCGTGTCTTCGTTCGTTGAGCGGGAGGGGGCGCTCGGGACGCAGTCGCTGAACAAAATGTTGTCACTTTCACTTTCGTCGACGGTGAGAAAGACAAATCGGTGTTTCGTGACGTCGTCGTATTTTTACAAAATAGAAGACTTTGAATATCATTAACTCCTTAAGAAGAATATCAATGGCCTGGTGCTACAGCTACAACGACAACTCCTCTTCGACAACTTTTAAATATCAATAATCTTGTTTTATTTTTCTTACTTTTTTATGTTTTCCTCATTTCTCAATTCATGTCCTCCTCCATATTCACAATAAACAACCAAACTCAACTCTTTTCTCTTCATTCTCATACTCATGTACTAAATATTAAGGTTGCAATAGCACAATACACGGGATAGGAATAAATGCACGAGAATAGAATGCGGTAGTGGTGGAGTGTATAGAAAAGCGTTGGCAGTACTGTTGGTGTCTTCAGTTGGCCTCGGGTTGTCGTGCTGAACAGACCGCGTCGCTCCTTCCCGTCAAATGCAGTAAAGTGTTCCCGGAGGAATGAATTTATTCTCCGTTGCGGTTGCAGCCACCAAAACCTACAGAAAGTGAACAGTCGCAGCACAAAGAAAGTAAATGTGATTTCCGTGGACCTGAAAGTGCCTTTCTTCTTCATGTTCTGCTTTGGGGCGACTTAAGTCCCGTCTGTTGTTGTCAGTCTTTTGTGCAAGAGTGTCCACGATGGCCACCAAAGTATGGCTGGTGGGGTTGTTGTCGTTCCTCTGCTTCCTCTTCGTAAGTCCACTCATTTAATTCTTCACAAAGAAAGTTGTAAAAGGAGAAATCGATTTTGTGTCCTCTGCCCCGGGGAATCTTTTATTTCTTTGCAACGTGCGTCTCTACCACAAACAATGTGTCCTCCGCATTGCGTTTACATATATTCTGCATGTCATTAAAGAGGTCGTCGTCGCTGCAGACAAAGTCATCAAATATTTAATTTTTATGGCCACTCTCTGTTTTAATGAGACTTGATCAATAGAGCGACAGACACGTCCCCGAATCTTCCGACCAATCCTCCAACACAATCATAAAACTTATGATCCACGGGGGTCCCTCAATAATCCTCCGCCTCTCCATCTTTTCCTCTTCGTCAGAAATTGAATCCTCGCACGTGCCATATTTTACATATTAAAAAACGGGCCATAATTTCAGAATAGTTGACATTAAATTAAATTGTTATCGCAAGTCTCGTTGCAGCCTCCACACCTCTTGCATACAAAATACTTCATAAAGAACTATTCACAACTTGCACAAAGGAAAGCACCCGAAGGCGTGTTCCCCACTTTCACCGTTCCTCTCAATGTAAATGCATTTTAATTAACTGACAATAGGAAACTGACATTAAGGATGGATTCCTCCCTAAAAGCATCTTGAAAATTAAATCTTAACTCTACATATTTTGTTCATATCGTTAGAATTGCATTGTAAGAATTATTTAAGTAGAGTCTTGTTGCGATGCGACATAAAAGTTTGCTACAGAATATCCCATGTAAAAGATAGTTTTGCGTTTTTGTGTCTAGTTTTAGACGGTTCAATGGATTTTGAAGTGGTTGGGCTCAACGGATTCCTGGATTCACTGACTACAAGTTGTACTACTACTGTTTCGATACGTTGGCACTGAAAGTTTGAACACCCCATATCATGTCAGACAATCAGTTTTTGCCCTTTCTTTCATATATCTGGCTGTGAAACCTATATTAGGTAAATGATAAAAAATTCAGTAGCACAACTTGTAGACAGTGAATCTAGGAATCCGTTGAGCCCAACCACTTCAAAATCCATTGAACCGTCTAAAACTAGATAAAATATACAGAAACGATTTTCAGGATTTTTCAAAGGTCTAAATGTTAGGTCATTGGGAATGGAAGGCAGGGGGGAAGACAGTAGAATGGCATACACTAAATATAGTATACATAGAAACGAAACAGAAGAGGTGAGAAATACATTAGAGAAACGTAGGATGTCATTTCTCCCTTTCCCTACTTACGACGGACTCAGGATTGTGTTGAATGGGGATTCCGCTCTTGTTGTTATGCCACAGATCGAGACAATAAATTTGAAACATGGATTGATAGACAGAAAAAGCCTGTCCTTAAAGTGACATGCTTATCCTCAATATAGTTGTACACTTTAAATTCCGTTTTCCCTGCATTTACTTTACAAAGTATATCCTTATAAACTACTTTACATGCATCTAGCAAATATCGAATAACTCGAGAAGTATTACATTGACCTCAACGAGGTCAACAATTTCAAAGAGAGTGTCCAATTCTGAGTTTAAATGGAAAGTTTCATTCTTAACAAACAATGAACATTCCCAGCGGTTTGGATTTAAAAAATGGAAAATCCTCTGCAATAAATAGGGAAAAGTATGTAGTATCTTCCTATTTTGCTCTTTAACTTTAAAACGGCTGAATTGCTATCAACGACGTCAATGATATCGAAAAGAGCAGGAAATTCTGAGTTAAAATGGAAATTCCCAATTTAAGCGCTTGATGGATAACGACTTTGCCAGCGGCGTCTACTTAAAAATCGAAAATGTTAATATAATAGCAGTCTTAGCATGAAGTGAGTTAATATTGTATACTAGTATTTTTAGCCCGTGCGCAACTTCGGGCGGTCGAGCTATGTAGCGATCATAGTGGAAGGTTACTTTCTCCATAATACACATCCTCATACATAGATACTTACAAACCAAGGTTGCTACAGTAATGTCCCCGTGGGGGTATCCGATACTTACGCAATATCCCTATAGAAACCTTGCTTACAAACCGTAGTTGAGATTTTCCGATAATTTTAACTTCAACGGGGTAGTAGTATAATTTCTAAACGATTCCAAAATTTGTAACAAATATGTACTATATGAAATATCTTTTGAACGAGCGCATGAATTTCACGCTCTTTTCGAAATTGTTAACCTCATTGGTACCATTTTATCCGTTTTTGTAACACTTGTATTTTTAGCCTGCCCGAATATGCTAGGAAAACATGAAAAACATCTAGATTCCGAGCTATAGTCATATTATATTGAAAGTTCTAGGCCATAGTAAATTTAACATAGGAAAAATAATACATGGAAAGGATAGGAGGAGGGGCGGGGTTTGCAGAGTGATTTTGGTTTCCCCCCATTTCGGTTACTAAACCATAGGTGACCAAAATTCATGCCTCTAACCCTACATTTGCAAACGTTTCGTACTCTTGTCAAAACAATGTACGGTAAGAGTCTTTAATATGGATGCGCTATAGAAATACATAGAGAAAGTTATAAAATTCATGATAGATATCTAGATTTGGTTGGTTTGAAAATTTACTGGGCTGTGTTTGGTTCAATTTGCAAAAAAATCCTGGGGTTGAATTGGGTTGGGGTTGAAAATTTATTGATTAATGTTTTAATTGGGCTTGGCAGTTTTTCTGAACATTTGTGAATTTTTCATTTGTTTGACAGACCTTTCATTTGTGACTATGTTACTAAGGAAATTACATAATCACTTCAAAATCTGCCCTTCTTGAGTGATATCCAGTTTTTATTAACCTACGGGTTCAGCAGATGCTAAATTTATATTGTGCAATTAAATAAAAGTAACTCAAAAAAGATTTTAATTTCAAAAAATCAAAAACAGTATTATGCATGGAATGCTAAGATTGGAGATTTCTAATTAAATTCAAAATTTCACGCTCTTTTCAAAATTGTTAACCTCATTGGTACCATTTTATCCGTTTTTAAGTTATTGAAGTCGAAACACTGGTATTTTTAGCCCGCCCGAGTAGGCCTATTAAGTATAGCATAATAGCTGATAACTTCAAAACGGTTGCATTCGTATCAATAAGGTCAACAATTTCGAAAAGAGCGTGAAATCCTGTGGAAACCCAATCTAAGCATTCGCATTCCATGTATAGCAACTTTGCCAACGGCACCATTCCAAAAATGCAACTGAAAATCGAATTATAATTTTATTTCCGCCTCTTGTAATGATATGCTTGGATTATTTAGATTAGGAAGTTAGACTCATAATTTCACGGTCTTTTCGAAATTGTTGACCTCGTTGATAGCAATGCAACTGTGGTGTTTCAAAAATTCAGTTTTTGCTACATACAGTTTGTATTTTCAGAAATCATTTGACATTTGCAATAAACTCTAAACGGTTTGTATCGAATAAAAGGTGAACAAGTCAAGAGAGAAAGTTAAAATGAAAAGTCCCAACTAGTGAGGATGAACATTAGTGGAAATTGCTGTTGTAATGTTGCGTGTGTTAGCATTTCTCTATTCTTCCGTCCCACAACTTTATTCCTAATTCACAACGCAAACAGCAAACTGTAGTAGTTCTCATTAATAATGGAAAGCTAATGTGAACGTTGTACGTGTGTTCACATGTAACAAGACAGCTCTCGTAGTAATCCTCTGACTTGAGCTTCTCCTTCTCTCACTTTCCCCAAATACAAAGTGACTGTTTATTTGCATAGAGACCTCCGAGTTTGTGTGACCCTTTTCTGGATAATCATTAGTCTTTATAATATTTATGAAAATATTATGTAAATGAACTCTGACCTTCGGAATATTCGTAAAGGTATGATTGGCCATGAGTTTTTATGAGAGAGGAGATTGTGATGGATGGTTGGGACGGAGGAGGACGGGCCAAAGTTTAATTTGTCTGAGTGTTTTGTCTGCGGAGGAAGTCTTGTGATTACGAGAAAAGTTTTCATTTTATTCTCCGCTGCAACTTTTCCAGTCGGAAGAACCTTTAGATAAATGACGTCAACTTTTTTGATTCAGATGGAAGTGACAGCCAACTTTGATGGTGACGAGTGGAGCGTGTGGTCGGAATTCTCGAGCTGCTCCAGGTACAAATAAATCACTAAATATCTTTAGCAGCCAATTGACAAATCGACAACAACTTTAAATGGTCTTTGTTGTTGTCAGGACTTGTGGAGGAGGGGTCACCCAGCAATTTCGAAAGTGCATCGCAGCGAGGGGCTGCCACGGAGTGAGTATACGAAGAAAAATGTGTAACATGCAGGTAATTCTTTTGTGTGACAATTTCTATGGAAGGAGGTCGTCGCGGAGAAAACGTTTGTGTTGACAACTACTTGAATGGAATAAATAATGTCTATTGTCATCTTTGTTGTGGTGGTTGTAGCCGTGCAGTGAGACGAGGGACTTTCGAAATGAACAATGTCAAAAGAATAATATGGACTACAAAGACTGGACGAGGGTTTGGGAGGCCGTCGAAGACCCAGAAAACCCCTGCACCCTCATCTGCAGAGTAAACACTCTTTTAAGTAATTTAATTGTGATTAATATTTAATTGTAATTAATAATTAGGTGGTTGGGACGGACATGTACGCCAAAAAAACGCCAAAGATTCGTGACGGGACTCGGTGCAAGTCTGGGTCCCTCTCCGTCTGCATCGACTCCAAGTGCGAGGTGAGTTAATTATGGTTCTTGTGTCACGTAGATAAGTGTGTGGTGGCAGAAGATGTTGGCCAAGGATAGTTTAGCATAATAATAATGTCGTAGCAGCTGCGGAGGAAGATTTAGGGAGTGAGATGTCAAGTGACTGCAGTACAGATTTATTTATCGCCCCACATTTACATTTCTTGCCTCCTTCCTCACAACATTCCTCAAATACCTTAATATATAGGACGTAGATATATATGACTGACCCTGTATAGTGTGTGATGAAGAAGATTAGAGAAAGAGGAGAGAGAGAGTAATTCTGCTGACAAAAGATGATTGAGGAAAGTGAAAGTGGATGGAAGAAAGCACGTGGAGTGTGAGGAATTCCGATTTCCCTTCACTTCCACTACCCAAACACTTCCATCATATTATTCCTCTATATTCTCTATAGGAGTAGTCTCTACCGCGGAGGAATATATAGTAATGGTAGATTAGGGACTCATGTTATATTCATCGAGTGCCATGTACGTGGCGTGAGGAAAAAGTTATTGACTTGCCGAGGCTCCAGCAACTTTTATTGTGAATTGATTCTGCCTGCGCCGTGACGAAACATTTTATTGAATAACAAACATTTATATTCTCTTATGTTCTTGTTCTTGCTACCCGAAAGTCTGGTAAGCACACCCGACATTTATTATTCATTCAAATCATGACTTATTTTATTAAAATATTTAAAATTATGTTCTAGTGGGCTGTGACCTCAAGATAGGATCTCCCAAGAAAGGTGACAACAATAATTAAATGATGTCAATTATAATTGAATAATTACTCAATTATGAATGGTTTTCAGTTGATTTGTGTGGAGTGTGCGGAGGAAACGGGTCTTCGTGTTCTACGCCAATCTACCGCTGGGAAATAATTCCGAATGGTCCGTGTACGGACTCACGGTCGGGAGCAGCCGTAACCTGTGGCGGAGGTATTACAACCACAAGGACCACCAAAGAAGACTATAGAGATGTTGAGTGTAAAATGAGGATGATGTTGGTGTTTGCAGGTCATCAGAGTGTGAAGGTGATTTGCAGAAATAGTTTGACGATGGAGAAAGTGGACAACTTTTTATGTCACGTGGAGCAGAAGCCGAAGAACGTGCAGAGTTGCAGTCAGCGTCCGTGTGAGCCCGAGTGGCAAGTCGGAGAGGTAAAAACTCTTTTATACTTATTGTTATTTATTGGCTAAGGAGGATTGTTTTTGTTTGTTGTGTTGGTTGCAACCCAAAGTGGACTCCATGTTCTTCGACTTGTAACGAGGGGACTCAGCAGAGGAAGGTTTTCTGTGCTCAGGAAAAAAACGGAACGAAAATCACGGTAACGACTTTCTCTATACTTTCCCCATAATAACTTGTTTATCCACAAATCTCCTATCGCCAACATCTCTTATAAGAGTATAGTCCTTATATAAGAGTATAGTCCCTATAAGAGTATATCATATAGGAGTCTATTATTAGTCTGCCTTCACTTTCCCAGCAAATGTGCGAGAGAGAGAGAGAGAGAAACTACTTTCACTTCGCAGTCAACTTTAGCATTAGGACTCTTCTGGATATATATTCTTCGACTCTTGTACTACTCTCACCGTAAAAGTAGGAATGGCTGTTGTAAGTAAATAAATCGTAGTGAATTAGCATTTAGCTCCATTTTGCATTTGAATGGCTTTGACTTTAATTTAATCCGCGACAACTTCCAACCCATTTCTCCATTCTTGGATTGCAATTAAGGGGACAAAGGAGTCTTTAGGAAGTATTTGTAGTTGTAAGTCGCTGTTGATTGAGGAATAAACGGTGCGGGATCTCCTGCTTAATTTAATAGCATATTCCTTAAGTCTCTTTTTTATGAGGGCCGACGTGATTTGAATTGGAATCCCTTTAAAACAATCTCTTTCTCTCCTTCCGGTCTGCTCAAGAGTCTCTATCGTAATAAATAGACAGGAAGTGCTTTGCCGCAACTCTCCGCAATATGGAAGGAGCAGCAGGAGGGATATTGACGGGCGGAGGAGGAGGAGGAGGGACGAGAGAGATTTGAATTGAAAAGGATGTTTAGTTGACGTTTTGCATAATAAGAAGAAGAAGAAGATAGAAATGAGATGGTAGGGACTCCCGAGGAAGCGAAGGAAACAAATCGATGGCAAAGCGACGGACCAACTCTTCTTTCTTACGGCATTTAGCGGACGGATTAGTTCTGTGTATTATACTCTACAGTCCTCGCAAATGTAGGCGAGCGGAGCATTAAGGATGAAAAATGTTTCATGAATAACTAAGCCGTAGAGGCCTTTGAGTTGTGTGTGTGTGTGATGACTCATATTCCTCCGCTAGCTCTCCTGCTACAGCTATTTACATTTTACAACGCCAACTCTTTTTATTACACTTGACGGACTGCAGAGCTGGGAATACAAATATGAATACATTTATGATGGATAGAGTTATACTATAGAGGAATATATAGGGCAGTGGGTTGTGAACCCGGGCAATGGCAATTATGATATCTCTCATTTTTAATTCCCCAATCGCATGTCCTCCATTTTAAAAATGTTTTTAGTGTGAAGGGTCTGTTTTGTTCCTCAGCTGCCAGACTCCCGCTGCCACCATTCGCATAAGCCACCGACGACGGACAAATGTTTCGTGGAGCCCTGGTACGTGCAATAAGTTAATCAATATTTAGATTTACTCATTTCTAGTTTAATGTCGCTGACTGTGTTCTTGTGGTTCGTTGCAGTCCTTTCTACACTGCCGGTGCCTGGAGTTCTGTAAGTCCACTCTTTTATTGATTGCCCTTTAGTTGTAGTTGTTAAGGACGCCCTCTCAGCCTCTCACCACCCAGCTAATCTAATTCACAATTATCAAACCATTATGTTCACAAGGACCTTGCCTCTTTCAACAACAAACACTAAAACTGGTCACTGACTTGGACTTGACCAATTACTTGTACACAAAATACTTTTGGCACTATACCTTGGTCCAGTCCAGTCCACCACTGTTTCTGCATCTTTTATTGATTGTCCTTCTCTCCGTTGTACTCACAAAGCTGAAATCAGTACAGGGTTCCAGTTTTTTTAAGTTTCGACAGCCGCAGTAGCCGAACTATAAATATCATCAGCCAAACCCAAATGCTCTGCTGCCAACAGCTAAAAACAATCTCCTACACTTTTTTATTTCTCCTTAACAAGAGAGAGCACGCCAATTCTCACAGCACCCCACTCTCCCATTCCCATTCACTTTCTCTGCACAGAATTCGTGCACACAAAGTGAATGGGATCTTGTAAAGAGAGAGATTACTTTGTGTGTAGTGTTCGACTTCTTGCGGTAAGGGCTACAAGACACGGAGTGTGACATGTCGAAGTGCCACCAACCAGCCAGCGACCAATTGCAGAGTCAAAGACAAACCGGCGGACACGAAACCCTGTTCAGAAATGCCCTGTCCCTCTACTTCGACGACAACCACGACGATGAGCACGACGACGACGACAATCACGTCCACCTCAAAGTCCTTCGCCCCCACGGTGACCATCGTGGCCACCAAAGTGTCCACTCCTCCGAATGGCAAGAAGCCGGGGCGCAGGAAGACGACGATGAGAGTAGAAATCAGCAGCACTCAAAGCCCAATGCCCACGGCCCAGCCAAAGTATCAATACAGGAGCAATGTCATCAGCAACTACCTCGTCTACCCCACGACGGCAGCCAATGACGATGACGCTCTTGAAGATTTCCCACAAGAACACACACTCCCTTTGATACAGGTATGTGGACAATGTTGGACACATTTCCAAGTTGTAGGAGTAATTAATTATTTTGGTGACTGTGTAGCCGTACCCTCCATTGGATAACAATAATTTTGGACAGAATTCGATGCCTTCGGAGCCCACGTGAGTTTAATTGTTTTGAATGAATTGATGGTCATTTGTTGTCATTTGTTGTTGTCATTTGTTGCGGAGGAGGAAGGAGTGACGAGAGAGGTTTGTTGTTGCAGCCAAGTGAGTGATTGTTGTTAAATGATTGTGGTTCTTGTTCAGGTATAGGATTCGATCCTTCTTTTCTTGCTCTTGGCTGTTTCTTAGGTAAGGCTCTTGGTGTTGGTCACCACAATTCTCGCACAGCACGAGCATGTCGTAGCAACCACACTTCGGAGGATTTATCTCTCACTTGCACAACAACTTTTGACTATTCTCCTCAGCACCTCCACCAATCAAAATCAATTCTCGTGACCTCTCTTTTCTCTTTTTATTGCAGTTTCGTGGCCGAGGAGTGGGGACCCTGCACCAGGTACCCTTAAGTACTTTTAATAATACTCAAAGTCTTAATTGTCTAATAAATGTGTTGAATGTGATGCAGTCCTCACAACTGCGGTGCTGGAGTCCGGACGAGGGATGTCAGGTGACAAGATATTCATTTATTTATACTTTATGTATTCCAATTTTTTTCTAATGTATTATTTCTGTTTCAGATGCAAGATATTTTTGGAATTCTCCAGGTAGTTGTACTTGTCCACAATAATTTCTCTAAAAGACTCGTTTCTCTTCATTTGGTCATTTATTGTTTCAGAACGATAGCGACCTTGCCAGACAAAGAATGTCCAGGTAGGTGTTCAATATTTAAATGAGAGCCAATGGGACTGTGTGGACAAGGCCGCGAATTGCCCGCGGGTCCCATTTGGTGTACCATATTATTAAAATCCGCCCTTTGTGTGTCGGAGGATGATGAATTGTGTGGTTGTTGTTGTTAGGACCGAAGCCAGCAGACATGGAGCCCTGCAGCAACCTCCCGTGTCCAAGCACGTACGAATAAATATTTTGTGATGGATGATGGAGGAGAGGACTCGAATGCCAATTCATTCACTTTTTCTGATTGCAGGAGCGAGAACCTGGCAATCCAGAACGACTGGCAAGTTCAGTTTCCGAGAGACGCTCCCGGCAAAGTGGCAGGACTTCCGCCAGGAATCAATCTCAACGTCGATTCCATGAGTTTCAGTTGGAAAGTACTCGGATACTCACAATGCAGTGCCGTATGCTTGGGAGGTATGTCTATACTATTATATGACTAGTACAGATACAATTAAATATTTTGTAATTGCAGGGACTCAGGAAGCGATTGTCCAATGTGTCAGAGATTACGACGGAAGAGGTCCTTGCAATATTCTCAATTATAATGTCAATTAGTGGACAACAGTTTTAATAATTGTTTTGTGTTTTGCAGTGGCCACACCGGGTAACATCCTCTTTGCAGAATTATTTAATTGTTGGTTGGATTGATTGGAATTGTATTTTGTTTGTAGTGCTTTGCATGGACAAGCCCCAACCAGAGATTCCTACAACGCGCACATGCAACGACCACGTCTGTCTTCCGAGGTGACAATAAATCATTTCCTTCTTCAGCATTTGCATTCCATAAATCAGCTTCTCTCTTGTAATAAATCTCTTTGCTTTCTCAGGTGGAACGTCTCAGATTTCGGAGGTTTGCCAAATACACACAATTATAATCCTCAACCACATTTAATTTATTTTATTTTATTTATTACAGCTTGCAGTAAAAATTGCGGAGGCGGGGTACTACATTCAAATATATTTTATTATATTTAATATATTGTAATTAATAATATGTAATAATGATGATAATATTTAATTGTAGGTGATGACCCGACAGGTAAGACAAGTTTATTTGTGGAATGACGC
Source organism: Tomocerus mixtus (assembly GCA_034694165.1). Lineage (NCBI taxonomy): Eukaryota > Metazoa > Arthropoda > Collembola > Entomobryomorpha > Tomoceridae > Tomocerus > Tomocerus mixtus. The sequence goes on along the minus strand of JAQFYC010002878.1, from coordinate 2,472 downwards.
ACGTGTTAGTTTTTTGGGTTGTTCACCCGGGGGCGTGGTGACAATGAGTAGATGTAACAATTAAGTGTAGAAGATGTATTTATACGATTGAGAGAAAAGTGGTTGTGGAAGAAGTTGAAAGGAGGAAATCCATTAGCGACTCTTTTCATCGTTCTCCTCCACTCATCCATTCCACAATCAATTCTGACTGACACGCTTCACTTCCCTTCACTCAACTTGATCTCTTTGTCCACCTCTCTATAGGTCGTCTGTATAAAGGAAGTCACACGCGGCAACGAAATAATAGTCCCCAACGGAGTTTGTGCCCCTCCGATACCCCGCACGGAAATGCTCTGCAACACCGTCAATTGCCCGCCTTTTTGGGAGCCAGGGTCAATATCCTAATTAAAATATTTTATTACAATTAATTAATGCAACACTTTTGAGAACTTTGTGATTGTTGTTGTAGAGATTGGAGTCGTTGCAGCAAGGAGTGCGGAGTGGGTGAGTGAAGAATATTTATTTAAGATAGAAGATGATGAGATTAGTGACAAGATGAATATTTGATTGCAGGGAAAAGGACAAGACAAATCCATTGCAAGCAAATCATCGCTTTGGGTGAGGACAGGAATAATTCAAAAGATTAATTCAAAGAGTATCTTCATTTATATTTTGTTGTAAAGGTCAAGTGGTGGAGTGGTCGAACCCGGAGGGTCATTGTATGCAGCCGAAGCCGATTGACCAACGAGCCTGCAACAAGAAAGCGTGTGGGAACCGAAAAGTAAGTGTAAGTTATTATATTCGGACGTTTGTTAGTTGGACGGGAGCCAAAGAAAGAGATTTCACTTTGCCGCAGTGGCGACGTAACAGCCATTAGACGAAATATCAATTCTCGGATGATGCAGACTCTTTCAACTTTCATTAGCTCCTCATTTATGCATGACATGTCAATGCGGGCAGGGCACCTGCCTTCTGTCACTTACACACTCTCTGCACCACTCTCAACCGCTTTCATCTCCATCCCCATTATCATTATACAGGGTCACACACAATTCACAACTTCTTTACATATTGCTGACACACCCTGTACATATCCAAGTAATGTGTAAATGTTGAAAGACCCTGTAAATGATTTGTGTAGATGCAGACGTTGAGTCCAACGCCGTTCACGTACATTCAGTCTGAATGGAAGAAGAAGCTTTCGTTGACGGTGAAAGGAGAAGCCAAAGTGTTCCATGAAGTTTCTCCTCTGCGGATGCATTGTCCTGCCGGGAAAGACGTCGACCGCTCCCGGGTGTACTGGATGAAGGGACATGAATTCGTCGCAGACCTCCTACCTAAACTAAATCGCAATAACAAAAACAAAATACAAATCCTCAGCAAGAACGCCGTGCTCAAAATACACAATCTCACTTACAGGTACAATCTTAATACATTACTATATTCATGTCATTGCATCCGTTACAACTTCATGTACTAACTTTTGTATTTGGGTTGCAGTGACAGTGGAATCTACACTTGCTTAGGTAAATCCTCCTTTCTCTTATAATATTGACATTTGTGGGTCATTGGCATTCTCCGTTATGTTTACCTAAAAGTCAGACACGTGACTCAATGGGAAAATGTCTTTTATTATTATGACATTCCGTACATCCTTAACCAGTGACGTCATTACAAAGATAATTGATTGTTTTCAGTGAATAATCGGCCAATCAGCAACCTGACGTTGACGGTCGTCCCATTCGTAGGTAATTGTTGACTTTCTCTTTTGTCTCATTTGACCCCGTTTCAACTCTTTGTGCTTTGTTTGTGTGCAGGTAGCCGAGAATTGAGGTCCTCAAACCGAGAACAGCAACTCGCCGACCAACAGGTGCACTCTAAGAAATAAATTAACGTCACATGACGACAGTAATTGTAATTATAAATATTGTGACCAAGGTGGCGTCTTCGGCGGACCACCACAACAGCCACCACCACCACGAGTCGAGTAACCAGGTGTTGCTGCCGACGCCGAGGTCGAACCTCTTCCTGGCTTCGTCTTCCTCCGCCGCCGCTCTGAAAGCTCCGTTTTCGTTTCTGCGGGACAAATTGGTTCTTCTGCAGAGGATTTTCATCGTTTAGTTTTGTTTTTGTGGTTGCAACTGACATTTGTGATACGATCTCTCAATCTTTTTGCTCGAAGGTCATCTGAACGAACTTACTCCCCGTTGTTGTTGATTATGTCCTTGGGTTAGACGTGCGTACAATTTTACACAACGACTTTTAGAATACTCTTCTGTAGAATAATCCTCTTCGTCTTTTATTTGTCAAATCAACTACTCAACAAAGTCTAATAAATCATCTACAATCCCTTTACATCCAATCACATCCACTCATTTCTACAATTAATAACAATTGCATAAAGTATGGCAGTACTAATATGAATTATAGGTCATTTAATATGAATTAGGAGTCACTTACATGTCAATACACTTTCACTTGCACTTTTAACTT
>JAQFYC010002877.1:0-23143 GCA_034694165.1 Tomocerus mixtus | reverse complement strand
TATATCAAAGCTTACAATCTAGATATTACTTACATACTTCCATGTACTTAAGTATTATATGCCATATGCTTTTGCATACACTAAAAATGCTACTTACACAATACTTGTCCTTATGTGTCTGTATTTGTATTTCTGTATGTAAATAAAGACTAAATGGAAATATGACCCTTTTGGAGCTGAAAAGGCTGAAAATGGAAACATTTACGCTCGAGGAAGTCAGGTATGTATATTAAGAAAATATATTATGCACTTAAAACACTAAATCATATCCATAGATAAATTCTTAGTTAAAAGAATTATAAAGAAAAGTAGACAAGATATGCACCTAATTAACTAATTTTTAGCCGAAAATCGTATAGAGGTATAATACTCTTACATATACATTAAGCCACAGATAAATACACAAATGACTATATAATTTCATCTATAATTATAATGCTTATTAAATTCTTTAGACACACAGATAACCCTTTAAGTTACTGCCTTCTCTGACAATGAGCCTTAACTAATTTTCGTTTCCCATTAAACAATCAATTGATTTGTAGCCTTAAACTTCATACAATGCAATGTAGGTATGTAATAAGTTTACAAATAAAGTACTCAAAAGCATATAGCGCTTTAAAAAACTGACTCTATGATATTTTCTTCATTATGGGCTTATAGATATTTTCGTTCCATACAGAGTTCCACATGAATATTATTTTAAAAATCCTAAAACTAAATATAATGGCAAGGCTTGTTTTTTAATTTTTTTTGGGTCACAGGTTTCATTCATTGTTTCCTTATTTCGGGTTTACTTACTTAAGCTTAAATGTATTAAGTTATCATGTCACGTCAGATTACAATTTAGACATGTATATCCACTATCATAGCTATGCCGTATAATATGTACTAGATATATAGATATCTTGCAGCTATACACTAGTAAAGTTGTAAGTAATATAAAGTATGCGTATTAGTATCAAAATAGCCACAGTATTGACATTATTTGATTTATGACTTTTTTCAACTTTGCTACTGTGTTGACAGTTACATGAGTATGAAATCCTTTTAAGTCTATAATTCTTAGTATTCATGGTGTAAACATGCCCAATAATAAGCAATATATTTACTAACGCATGTTTCAATGTTATTTTTAATACATAGGATATGAAATGTGTTGGCATACAATACCTCGAGGCAATCCGCAAATTAAAGGCTAAGGGATTTATACCCTTAAGGAATGTCCATGTGTCCTTTGTTCCAGGTAAACCTTATACATATTTGCTGCTTTCTCAATTATATATTGCTACTGTATATACTTATACATTCGTTTAAACTGATTAAAGCTATAATTTTGTTTAGTATGCTAACACAATCGCACACGAGGTAAGTTAATTGCATGTAAAATGTAATCAAAGCCAATTAATTTCTGACAATGAGATTTTGAGTTTTCTTTATAAAAAATACTCCATTTCCACATTTTCAATTGAAGTAGCATGCAAATATACGCTAAAAATATGTATTATTCATTTAAGTTGAGTTTTGTATTTTCATGGTATCATGTAAACAAGAATGGGGAAAAAATGACTTATTGTAGAAGCCAAAAATATTTACTGTAAGTAAAGCATCTCTACTGATAACTAAAACTACATTTTGTTTACAGATGAAGAAGTAGGAGGCTTTAAGGGCATGTGCCCCTTTGTCAAAACTAAAGAATTTGCAGCTTTGAATGTTGGATTTGCTTTAGACGAAGGAATTGCAAGTCCAGACGAAACTTACGACTTATTCTATGGAGAACGAGCAATTTGGCGTAAGACTGCCTATTTCATATTTATATATCGTTTTATTTGCAAGCTCCATCACATTCTGCATATTATGCTTATGCTATCAGGATTCGATCACATATTTGCACTTTGACATTGAGTGAAATCATTTTTCACAGAAAGATGTCGAATTTATTACAGACTAACGATATTTGCCTAACGTGCAGAGACAGTTAGATCACAATCAGCAGACTCTATTATAAATAGCTAAGAATATGGACTGCTACCTTAGGAATGTATATTGGATTTGGGTACTCTACGGCCTTGGGTACTGCTAGCAGTTAAAAACGTTATATGAATAAAATTGTGCTTGAATAATATGTAAAAGATAAGAATCGGTGGGACAGACAGGACATGACATCATCTTATGGCACAGTGACAAATAAAAGAGCCCGAAAGTAGCCTACCTATACCTATACCTATACGAAAGTACCTATACCTTAACATAATCTTATTGAAAACTATCATAATAGAAAACCAGCAGTAAGCCAGTGTTTATATGCATACAAAACTATCCTAGGAATTTTTGTTAATCATGTCTTGTACTCTATTATTAATAAAAATATGTATTATTTATATTAATCATGACTCAAGCATGCACTCTCCATGATATTGTAATATAAAATCTTTGTAATTGAAAGCCATTTATATGTAGTTCAATGTAGTTTGCTCTGCATTCGGCAAAACTGTTAAAAATATCTGTATTTCATTGGGTGCACTTTTGTACATCATCAAGCTAAGCTACCCTTATATAGTTTCCCGTAGGTATATATAGGTGGTATCAGGAAAATATCGCACATATGAACATATAAATTAGTAGTACCTTAAGTATCTGTAATTGCATGTAGAATATATACATTATGCTTTGTACACTGTATATAGATGGATATCCAGAGGAATACTTACTTAAATACTAACTGATTCAAGTATTATTTGTTAATTCTAATATACATAAATACTTAGCCTTCTAAGTCAAAATCAACGGTTAACAAAATCAAAGCTAGAATATACATGGAATACATACATATTTAAATACACACATAAAGAGAAATCTGACACGCCGAGAAGGAAGAAATGCGTTTACTCCTAAGTTAAACTAAACTCGCCTTGCTTTGCTTTGCTTGCTTACATTATTTCTAATCCTTATCTAAATATAATGAATATATTTGAATAGAATTTCGAGTAACTGCAAAGGGAAAGACAGGACATGCTTCAATCCTTCATGAAGACACTGCAGCGGAAAAAATCCACAAAGTCATAAATAAACTTCTTGGTATTCGGGAAACAGAGAAGGCACGACTAAAGGCAAATGCCAACTTTGCTTTGGGTGATGTGACATCGATCAATATGACAATGCTTCAGGTATGTATCTTGAATGAGAATACTGAATAATATGTATGTGTACATGTATGTACATAAATGTAAGAAGAAACTTTTAACTATTTAGTAGGAAGAATGAAATATTTATTGTATTTACTTAGAAGAGTGAGTGTTAAGTAAATGTATGCTTTTGTGTGTACCAATACCGCTTCCTTTCAACAATGCGACACAAGATAGATAACAAATATTTATATTGTACTGTACCAATATCTAATACCAACTGTATAATTCGCAATTTGCAAATTGGCAATGCATGTAAGTAAAATGTAAGTGAGACTGAAGCAGTTACTTGCATTTACATAGGCTAGGCAGAAAAGAGGAGGAAAAAGTTTATGAATCATACATTAAGGAATTTAAATTAACATTGAACTATCGATATGTACTTTAAGGGTGGTCTTCAACCGAATGTAGTTCCTCCAGAACTTTCCGTTGTCTTTGATATGAGAATTACACCTCACTGGAATCTAGATGACATGAAGAAATTGCTTGATGAATTGATGGTGGAGGCTGGACCTGATGTTTCTTATGCATATATTCAACACTCCAATATTATAAAGCAGACTAGTTTAGATGACGGCAATATTTGGTGGACAACTTTCAGAGATGTCACAGATTCATTGTAAGTTTCAGCAATACAATAAGTTTAACCTTCAAAATTCTTTCAGTCATATTCTATGTACACTCAAATCTAAAACTGCCTTGCAAAAACTCTATTTTTCGGACACAGTTGCCCTATATTTCAATTAATTGCCCTGTAAATAGATCTTTCTGTATCTGTAACTATAAATACATGTATAAAGAAAGGTTTAATTTATTTTGGTCTAAAAATCTCGGATCCATATTGACAGAGATATGGTTATCAACCCTAAAATATTTCCAGCTGGAACGGATATGGTATTTATACGGCAGGTTAGTAAACGGATTTACTCATTACATTACTCTATACATTATTACTTGTTCTAGGAAACTGAAAGTGAACAAAAAAGTTTTTCCGGCTGCAACTGATATTCGTTACATGCGACAGCTCGACATTCCGGCATTTGGATTCTCGCCCATGAACAACACTCCTATTCTGTTGCATGATCATGACGAATACCTGAATGAAACTGTCTTCCTCCGCGGGGTCGATATCTACGAATCCATTTTACAAGCTATTGTCAATGTGCCAAAGTCATCTGCTAATTAATCAACCTGTGGATCCTGCTACTACTTACATGTGACCTGGAATGCTATTCTTATATTCCAAAAAGAAGTTTGTGCCTCTCTACCGAAAGCTCAGCTCAGATCTTAAACACACTGAAAATGGTGCTTATATTATACACTTATTAATGAACAGAAATAATTACCAAATTCTTATCAATCTTAAGAACTTTATTTTCTCTCTAAATCCTTCTAAATCTATTTCATGAATATAATTTGATAAGTTAACACAATAAATCCCCAAAGAACTAACAAGCACTCATACAGGTTGCTAAGTATATCTATTCTTTGTCTTTCTCATTTCGTTTTGCATTTAGTTTCACTTTTATATATTTTGCAAATAGACTATCAGTATAGAGGATACGTTATAAGGTTAGTTTGCATCACAGAATAACAGGGTCTTTATTTAGGAATACTATTTTAGACACATAATGTGCAATGCATCCATGAAATCTGAATTTATCTTTTAATCGACAATAACAATATATCTCGTAATCAATCCCGGTCGGGACATCGTTTACACAATAAAAAGTAAAAACACCAACAAGGAGCAAAATAGTGTATGAAATTGGATATACAAGCAATGGTTTAATGTTTCATTGGTATTGACACTGGAAATCTAGTTCATTAAGCTATTAATTTCATTCAGTTCCAGATATTAAGTTGTATCAACTGTATCAAGTTACAGTTTGCAAGCATATGTGTTATAGTAGCTAAATAGAGATATTTGCAATACCAAAATTATTTCATTCTTGTTTGTCTAACTGACTTTACATTTGCATTGTTTGTATACCTAAACTTAAAACTGGTTAAACTAAACACAATCATTGAAATAGTTCCGCATTCTTTGTTAGTTTTGCTTTGATTTTCATATAAATGGAAATGTTGGATTGATCTTTATAATATGACATAATTATAATTACTTTATGCATTCACCTTTGTTATTGTGTTCTTTCTATAACTACGTTTTAACTTTAACTTTGTTTTCCATAGCTCCTCTAGTCCAGACAGAGATCATTAAACTATGCAATTACAATGCGCACTAATATGTATTATAGAATAGAATCGAGTAGGTCGTTTGTTGCTAATTTAAAGCGAGATTACTTCAATGTCACGTCAATGTCTAGGTATGTAGTATTTCTGTTTTCTATAACTTCAGTTCAGTTCAGACTACATATAGCACTACAATAAAGAGCATTTAGTTTAGTAAACTTAGAACTTACCTACACTAAAGTACACTTGTTTAGTCAACTGGTTGGTCTGTCTGGCTATATTATTATATAATATCTCCATTTGTCTGTACATGCATGCAGAATACAAGATATAACACTAAAAAATATAGGAGTAAATTTTAATACAACAGTCCATCTCCATTCAGTTCAGTTCAGTACCAACTAGCAACTCAATTCATACATTGAAATTGCATCTTCCTTAGTATTATAATATCATTTGTGTGTATATGCCATCTGGAAATCTGCAGATGCAGTTGGCATTGCTTGGGTTTGGTCTGGCTCTGGCTATATGAAATGGAACTTGTCAGTCAGTCCATTCAATACAAAACTGATTCTTTATAAGTTTACTTATGCTTATATGCGTACGTAGTACTGTCTGTATGTAATGAATTTTATAGTTAAGTATATAGCTTGTTAAGCTTAAGTTAAGCAAAATCTAAGAGCCTGCCTCTTCTATATCTAAGTATATGTACTGCCTCTTGTTATGTTCTGCTTTGTACATACTACATAATAATCCAGACAAAAATTGCAACATGCAAGCAAATGCTTTCTCTTACAAATTGCAACTAGACTCACCTTGCCTTTAAATATTGCATACAAATTAGCACATCTAGCCTGGGGGAATCTTTCCATATGCATCCAGTCCAGCCAGCATCATCCTAGTAGCTTACTATAATCTACTACATTTACGTGTGTGTGCTCTATGGCTTGGATCATGCTAAAATGCTTAGCTGCACACAGTTTCTGCAAAAATCTTTCCATATGGAATGAATTGGCTGCTATAGAGCAACATATGAATGCAATTAGTAAAGGGTTGCAAAAATTATTTTAGAAATTTCACCTGAATTTCGAAATTAAGTGCAAAACTAACGAATAAGTATGTACCTATGCATAGTAATAAGCTAAGCCACTTGTTTTTGTATGTAGTTCAAGAGCTAAACTGTTGCATTTGCTTGCTTTACTTACTTGTACTGTACTTGTACTACTTTACTTGCATTTGTATGCATAGTATTCTAGGTAGGTACTTATAATATAGGTATAACCTTGGTGGACTGTCTGCTGTCTTCTTGGAAGGCCTTAAGTTTACTTTACAGGTTGGAAAGGGATGGTGATGATGATTGTAGGACAGGACACTTGAAAGTTGAAAAGGTCTTATTGTTGCATTAGTTGAACAAAGGTAATGAATATGACTTGTCTCAATTCGGAAAAGAAAGGCAATCTCATAAGCAAGTTATTACAAACACAAAGGGCACAAAGCAAATTCTAGGTATAATTTTTAAGGCTTGTTCTTGTTTTTCAAAATTTGTGACTAACATTGTTTTCCATGTAATACCTAAAGGCTTATACATACAAGATTACCGTTATAATGAATAGAATGTGTGAGAAAAGTTGTACTAGTCTACCATTTGCGTATGCCTTTATAAAAAATTGTGATTATTTTTCAAAATGTATGTGACGGAAGTAAAAATTTAGAGCAATTGGGATGACAATCGCTTAGTCTGAGAAAATAATCATCGAAACTATATAAAATAAAGTTCTAAACAGGAAAAGTTGTTAAACATATAGTGACTATCCTTACGCCAAGTGATGACACATTGAGTATAGGTATCTAATTAAATAACCTAACCGTGGGATCTTAAAAAACAATAAATAGCTAACTATTGAGCATTCCATATGAAGTCAAATGACTAAGATAAATGTAACGTTTGGTATTTAAGCGTATACATTGCAAAATCATCAATAATTTATATACAAATAAATACGTAACGAAATTGAACGTTTCATCTTTCATGGCAGTAGGTCTTAATTTTTTCGTAATGCTGGCATTCTTTGATCGCTAAAAGGAAAAAGTTGAGAATAAATATCTTTACATAAAACACAAAAGGAATAAAGAATTAAAAGGCTATTGCAATCCAGGTATGTATGTTTAAGTTTATAATATAAGTGTACCTGATGTTATGTGGGATTAGGCTTGATATATTGAACATAGGAAGTATAGGGAAAGCAAAGTCCATATATAAGAAATGAGTGACAAATTGAGTTCTGAGTATTTTTGTATAATAAAAATTCAGGGTTTGAGGAGGATGAGGAGGAGATGATGACAAAGATATGTTTCTACTAAGGCCAACTCAGGGCATATACCTCGTAAAATAAATGTATGAAGTTCGAAAAGCATATTAAGCAGGATAGCTACACATTACATATATAATGATTTTGCTTGCTGAAGCTGTGGTTTGGTTTGGTTTGGTTAAAGAAGAATATTCTTGCTATGTCTCTGCATGCATTTGGAGCCGAGATATTTAGAGAATCGTACATAAGTATCATAGTCATAGCAGTCGACATAGTCGACAAAGAAGAGAAGTATACTCTTTAACCATTTAACAAATGGGACTTTATGTAAAGACTTTAGTGCATAGCAAGCACATAAAGACAAATATAGAAAGGTATACGAAGGAAATGGATAAATACACATAGCATCTATGTGGCAGCTTAAACGAAGAGAATATTCCTAGGAAAGATAGGAATACATGAGTAAGCTATAGAGTAGGAGAACCCAAGTAGAAGTCTAATCTTCATGGCTTGGCAGACCAGACAAGCAAAAAGCTCCACTGCAAGTTGGGTTTATGGGGTTGGATTCAGCTTTTATATCTTGCACATTGTAGAAGTCCTATGCAACAAACAAAGGGATTCGAACTTCCCCTCAACTGAGCAGTGCGTAGAATGCTGGATGGACTCTTCCAATGTCCTTCCTATGCTCTCTGCTGAGTACATGTTTGTATTTTGTAAAATTTGATGAAATTTTGACAAATTTTCAGGTAAGGGACGGGAGAATCATATTCTTGATGAAATTTCGCGTAGCTGGATGTGATTTTTATGGCGAAGAGAGGACTTCTTCTATTTTAAATTGAATTTCAAAAGAATTTGCTCTTCAGAGGAGGGAAAAGGATGTGGCGCCATGTTGAGCAAATGTTCGCGTTCCTTACGGACCAACCAACGGTCAGATTTTAGTTCTACCGAGAGACTTTTCCATTTAGGAGCCGGAGCCTTTATATTTTACTATAGAATTGAGTCTCTTACATACTTGGAGGCTGTTAGTTGAGGCAATACTTTACTTTGACTACGAAACTCCAATCTACGTCCTTTGCTCAGCTCCTCTTCCTCTCTTTACGTGTTATTTGCTATTGCTAGTAGGAGTCCTCTTCATCTTCCCTACTACTACACTACATAATATTCCATTGGACTTGGACTTTGAAAAGTTGCCCGGTTGACGGATATTCCCCGCGCTGGTCAGCCAGTGTCCCACCGGCTGTCACCACAAACAAATACCAGGTAACATTCTCTTTTTTTACAAATATTTTTCAAAAAGTGTCATACAAGTTTAACCCCTCAAAATTGCGTTTTCCGTGAGACTATTTTTCAACTTGTGCTGAGTTTCAGTTGAGATTGACGGAACTTTTCCCTCCCTGCCTTTTTAACTTACCGCGGCCGCTTATCATCAGTTAGCCCCAAAATTTTTAACTATTTTATTTTGACCTGTCAAAATTTTAATGGCTAATTATAGCCCAATGTTTTTCAAAGAGATCTAGACCAAATTTGCAATGTTTATGTAGTATTTATCGGGAGAAATCTCATCCCGCGTAAAATGTTCTCAGCCGGAGAAAATACTACGGGCGCCATTGATGTTGTCTTATCAAATAGGCTCAATGATATAATAGTATTTGAGATCCCTATATAGAATTTATATTTATACGGGATCTTATGTAGACTGACACATTCGGTTTACATACTTTTTATAATAATAATACTATTTTACTATTTACTACATATCTATACAAAATACATACAAGATTGGATGTGAAATAGATGGAATTTTGTTTGTATTGGATTCATATCGGCACAAGAGAATTAGTTAAATAGGAATTTATGTAAACATTTATGTATGTTTAACAAAACAACAGTCAAAACCTAAATTCTTTGTCCAGCTCCGAGAATAATGTTTAAATATTCTCAATTTGTATCTTATAACTGTTATGCTTTACTATGTATGTATGCTTATGTACAATAATCTATAACGTAAATTTATCGTAAACTTTACGTTCATGATGAATTTTGCTTGTTATCTTCATTTACAATTCTCGGGGGACGTATAACGTATAGCTTACCTTCGTGTACCGGTTCCTTGTGTTTGTGTCTTTGCACTTGAAAATAAAATATTTTTGTATAGGTAGCTAAGCTATTAAACATGAACCATACGTTAACAATTGCATTTTAATTTTATTTTGTATGCGTTTGCTAATTATTTTCTGTAAACAGGGGCTACCTAGGAAGTTTCAAGATTTCGGTGTTTCAAAATATTCTGTCCCGAGGCTCTTTAGTACTACTTTGACTCTGATCTGGCTCACTACCGAAATTTTTCTCAAGTTCATTGGAATTAAACAGTAGTATTACTGCCAAAATGGACGTGATGTATGGCTATGGCGAAAGTTCGGACTATGACAACATGACAATGGATGACATATACGATATTAAAAGTGAGGATGACGGCAGTGATTTTCTTTCGGAGCTCAACGAATTAGCGTCGCAGCCCCTCATCAGTGATGAATGTTTTGGTCTCGACGAATTCGACTTAAACTTCGGCGGAAGTGACCCCTTCGGACTGCTACCATTTAATGTCAATACCGTTGTCAGTGGTCAACAAAACCTTAACAGCCGCCATTCCAAATCTAACCAGTCAATTAAGGACTCATCCCCTCCGTTTAGCTCCTGGAACTCTAATAATTCTGGAATAGCTGTCCATGGGATATTCGATCAAGAAAACTCAAACACTATGGTTCTGGTAAGCAAATTTGTCTTTTATTTCATTCTCTTTTCTCAACATAAATTTATCATCGTATTCTTTCTTTTGTGCTCTTGGCTTTGCATAATATGCATTGGCATTGCAATGCAATTCGTGTAGGTATATGTAGCAATTGGAAATAGCAAGCTAAAGCATAGCAACATCCCTCACATCACATTCACATCAGTATCTATATATCTTTTTTGTTCTTTCACTACTCTTTCTCTCCTTTAAGTTTAGGTACTTTCACAATCTCTCAATTAATCGCAAGCTTACATGATGTACATATACTAACTTGCTTTACTTTGCTTTGGTTCTATCTTCTGTTATGTAAGCTAGATTTAGGTTAGGTTTAGGTATACTGGGTAATAAAGACTAGTGTACTCTCTGTATAAGCCATCATGTCTGCAGATTGATACTTGCTTAACTTTGCTGGATGCATAACATACTATACATGGCTGCCTTTTATCTCTTTCCTTTCCTCTGTATGTGTGTATTCTGTTAAACATACTCTGTATGTACAGTGGTATTCCTATATAAAACTTTAGCTTTTAAAGAGTCATGCCACATGAACTACCTTCTATAGTGCAATACCTTCTTCTTCTCTTCTATACATACATTTTGTATAATACCTATTGAAAATTAGTATGTACCTATGTGAGTATGTATGTACTTTTATCGGTCATGAACATTATTACTATTACATTCCATTCTGCCAATGCAATGCCAGCCAACCCGCTCTGTAGCTTAACAGAGTTTAAGTTTCTTTGATCTCTATCACTCATTCAACATCACATCTGAATCTGAATTCGAATTCCAAATGATATTTATTTATTTATGTACTGATACCTGCGTGTACCTCATTAGATTTCAGAGTTTGCTATTAGTTTAGTTAGTTTACCTTCAATTGACAAAATTCTTGACTTAAATGAATGAATGAAGTGAATGAACAAATAAATAAATTATCATCAGTATAGTATCAGTTGTTCATAAGTGGAGATTAAGTGGAATTTATTACGTTTATTATCCGGTTCAACTTCAGCTGTAGTATGTGATTGTGATGTGGATGTGGGGGTATAATACTTATTACTTAGTTTTTTAATCAGTCAGTCCTAGGTCAGATTTTGTTTATATGTAATTAATATATATGTAAAGTGTTAAGGTACATGATGATTGGCAATTGAAAAACAAACCTAATCGCAGTCATCATCACATTCCCATTAAATTATAATCTGGTGATATTATGTTACACATCCAAACACTTCTGTAGTTTGAGCTTGTTATACTAATGTATGTACTTATGTCGTTCGAGTTAGTTTAGAGATGATATTATTGTTATGTACTTCACTTCTCCATCTCCACTCCACACTTTATTAACCCCTCTGACTCTGTCTGTCGTCTGTTCTGTTCTCTACCTTTGCCGTTCGCTCGTTCATAATTATTTGCAGTTTGCAAATCGCAAAGGCAAGCAAACAGAACACTTGAGTTGACTCATCTCATTTATAGGTTTCATATTTCATATGGAACGTTCTGTAAGTGTGGTCTATATTCTCACTATTAGCCATAGCCGTCTTGTATTGTACAGTTCATTTCAGTTCAGTTTTAGTTTAAGGACGATGTTTCGCCATTATGTGGCATTAAGATCTATCTTATGGTCGTTATGTGGCTAAGGCTAAGATATTTTTATTATTGACATTGACTATTGGGTGTAGGGCAGGGTGTATACTGTACTAAACGTTTATGTGTATAAATACACACATAAATACTTAAACTTGCGTTAGGTTATGCCAGGCAAAATTTTACATCTCATCTTTAATCGTGTAATGTAATATGTACTGTTTGTGGATGTGGAGAAGTATGTAGTCATGTTGTATGTATGTAGTATCATCTTGTGTGAATATGAATATCCATCTGTGTATGTCTTTATAGTTCGCAATATAAAAATTCGTATGTAAGTGTATCCAGTATCATGCTGACTGCTGACGACGAGTAATGTATGGAGTCTTATCCTATCCATGACATGAGACGTAGTTTACTTACTTCTTCTTACTCTTTTTACTTGCTTCCATTTATTTCCATCTCATCTCACAGAATTTATTAGTTGGGCACTTCTATACTCTACTTGCATCTGTTGCTATGTTGCTAACAATAAGTGGAAGCCAGTTTAAGTTGGTATGGGTCGTCATTTTGTAGACACATGGGACCGTAGGTTTAAAAATGATAAAAATAGGTTTCTTCCTCCAATCTTCTTCACTTGGCTATTACTTTTCTCTCTCACAGGTTACGTAAGTTTTGTACGTAACCGTTTGTCTTAAGAAATTCGGGATGTAGAATATTATCCTTCTTTGCAAGCTGCCTATTTGCCTATACACATACTCCGACACTCCCGCCCATGTATGTGTGTATGAATCTGGCTTGTGGAGTATGTGGACTCGTGGAGTATAAGATAAAAAATGAGCACCCTTCGCACAGGCATGTATTCCTAGTTTTTAAACATTTTTTACTTGTAAATAAAATATTAAATGCTCCCAACTAGGACACACGAAATTATAATGTTAATCTACCTATGCAACATATGGAGTATAGCATGGTAGGAATGATTTTAGGATAATTTTAGCGGGTCAACATGCAATATTAGATATATTATTAATTTTAACGAGGAATTGTCGCGTGTGTGTTGTGGGATAGTTCATACAGATGTTAACACACCTACATCAAAGCAATCTAGTACTTCGTTATAAATTAGTGCTACTCGGCCAACTCGGCTACTTTGTAGTGTTTTAATTGTATTAATTATCTTTAGCAAACTTTTACCGTTATAGTGAATAGTGAAAGAAACATTTAGTAAGTTAGTTTAGTTGTAGTTAAGGAAAGTGGAATGTTAGTGAAAGGACTAATTGTTTTATAGGTACTGGATAGTATACCATTCTATTTTTGGATTATTATTCCTTTGTTGTATTTGTAACTTTGTATGTATTTATATTTCTGTCAACAATGCAATGGTTGTGTTGAGTAATATGATATTTTCTCTATTACAAGCGAAATTGCTGAAATTACATTGTATTAACTAGTTTAAAGGCAGTGTAACTAGATACGTAATAAATATTACAACAATGACATGGGACAGATGCAGATGGATGAAACGGAACATAGTTTACTTCCTATTCCTATGCAGAGCACTTATTATACTCATGTCAGGATGTTTTGAATTTTGGACCTATCCCAAATAGAAAACCTGACCTGACTGTTATCCCATTTAAGTAGGTTTGTTTTGAATTGCCAAACGGATGTAGGTAGGTGCATTAGATTGGGGTTCCTATCCTATTCGTACGGTACGTGGCCTGCTAAATGTAAACCTTTACTAAACTCTTCTTTCTGGGTTCCTAGGGAAAGGGATGGATGTAGGGATTGGGACATCACAAATGTGTATAATTTATATAAAAGCCCTTCGTTTCCCCATCAGTTCTTCTTTCTTCTCCCGTTGGCGATCGATTCCTTAATTATTAATTAGTTCGCTACAAAATATATCAATACCCCTCTCTATGGTGGCACTGGGACGGGTATGATATAATATTTCCCCGCAGTATTATTAGATTGCTTTTAAAAATTGGTCTATAATTTGTTTTATTGGCTTAATGAAATCATTATATCAAGGAAAAAACAAAAGGCCAGGCCAGGACTTGTATGTGTAGGTACAGTAGGTTGCATTTTTGTATAAGCTGTCTGAAATACATTTCATGCACTGCACACACGTATATAGCTTGCTGTTTCTGTAATTACGTGAAATGAGCGCTGGACTGAATCTGCCCAAATGCGTACGAATAATAATTGCCTGGTCAAGTCAATATGAATTGAAAATTGAATGCAACATGAACATGGGTTTATCTTTTACTCTGATCTCTGTAGTAGTAGTACTATAGTATTATTACGCACTCATTCGCTCTTTACTACACACGGTGAATAGTATTTGGACTAATTTTTTCGTAAGCGTTTTGTTTCATGAATGAAGGATCCATTTCTCATAGGCTAACAGTCTGTTCACTTTTCTCACGTTCTTATTTTACTACAAAATGTGCGTAGTGTGGTGTAGAAAGTTAAAAAAAACTCAATTGAAATCGAATGCAAACGTAAAAAATAAATAGGAGCGGAAATGAACGGAAGAACAAAACAGACAGGGAAGGGACAGCCTGGTACTGGTACTGGTAGGAATGGGTATACTAGTTAGCTAAAAACAAAATTAGAGTAATTTACACTATAACAATAAGAATTATTATCCCTTTTTTAGATATTCATGCATGTTACACAGCCGTGGAGTCTCCATTAAATATATTGCATCTGCTCGTCAGTTGTATCCCTACTATCCAAGCTAGGGATCTTTCTTATGACCTTACAGTTACATATAAGAGTTTTGTATAGTTTAAAAATAAATGTATTGTATTCAATATACTAGTATGTGTATTTTTCGTGTATTAAGTATGTTTTAGAACACATGGGTTATTTTGTAGGTATGTGTAGTTTGTATGGTGGTGCCTTAAGTAAAGAAAGGAAGGGTGAATGGGAGTCGGTATTATAATAATGATCTTTCGAGTACTAGTAGAACAAAATTACAATGTGTGTTTTTTATATTGTAAGTTAAGCTAAGTTTTAGTGTTACTCTGTTACTTGTGTTGTGCATAATATGAAGAACTAAGAAACGGCCTTGCCTTTGCTTTAGTTGGAACTTGGAACCAGAAGTAAAGCTTTAAACAAAGGGGAAAAACTTCATTTTTCGTGGACCAATTTTTCGACGACCGTTGCGGGATGGATTGGTTTCTTTCAGTAGGTAGTTTTAGCTGTTGTAGCCTTTAGCTAAATGAAATGAGCATGGAAACAGTATAATATATGCGTTCGTTCGTTGGATTTGGATGGATACATACATATACATACATACTACAAGAAGATATCTTTGTTGTATTGTAATAGTCCCCAGGCTTGGGCTTTATATGTATGTTGTGTGGCTGGCTGAGCCTTTGTGGAGTAGAATAGCTTATATAAGCACTTCTTGTGTGTAGGTATATTTATATTACCCATTTACACATGTAGAATGTAATACAATATACAAAGCAGAAAGAGACTACCTACTCTTTTAACTTCTTTGTGCTTATCAACTGTTCTTCCTTCCTGCTGTTTTTTTCAATCTTGCCTGCCTGTCGGCCGGTATAGTGAAGAAATAGTACCTTGTAGTAGGTACTAGGTACTGTTTTACTGTACTACTTAGGTTCGTTCTATCTATAGCGACCCTTTTTGGGTATAATAGTTAGTAGTGTTGCTTAAGCGTTATTTATTAGGAAAGCTTTAAGAATACTGATGTGATATGATAAGTATACCTTTTACCTTTCCTTACCTGTCTTGTGGGCTCCAATGGAACCCTATCCCTAAGTAGTAGCCTTGGTATAAAAATTATTTTAAAGTTTTGGTATGTTTTTTTTTTATTTTACTAGATATTTATCCCCTAATCTCTAACATAACATGCATTATATGCATGCAGTCAATGCAGTGTGTAATCGTTGTACTAGCTTTGCCTTTATAATAGTAGATAGTACACATATAGATAGGTATATAAGTACTCGTGTGTAAGTGATATAAAAAATACTATTGTGAGTAAATAGTAGAGTATAACCTATGACCTAACTTTTTTAGATACACAACTCAATGTAGCATGTTTCATTTATAAGGCATAAATTGCCTTAGGTTTAGTCGTTTAGTACATTTGTACAATATATATAATTACCAGGACCAGAGATCATATAGAAAAGCGTCCTTAAATAAGTATAAACTATAAAGTGTCTTCGGGCCGATGTCCATATTCTTACCCTATTAATTATTTTTATATCCACATAGAAGTCACACTAGGGTAAGACCTTCAGGTTTTTCTTGTAAGTGTGTACTACACATATACATGTATTTAAGGGCGTCCCTTGGTTTTTCTGGCATCATTACACCTTTTAAAGACTTAATCGTTACTAACATGACTTGAGCCGCACTCGGTTCTGTCTATAGCTAATCGAAGTGACAATGACAATAAGAATATTTTTGTGACATGCACACTATAGTACAGTAATTTATTAATAACAATTGTACAAAAATTTACAAATTTTTATATGCATGTGAGACAATTAGTTAGACATTGACATAGCGTTAGTTACATAATCGTCATAAAAATTGAAAGTAAATAATGCAGTTGATAATAGCTATATCTAAAATACTGATTTTATTTTATGTAAGCATCGAAAGTAAAAAATGACTACAATCTGTATCTGTATCATAACACTTACTAACCTAATTTTATTTAGTGCTAAACCAGAAATGATTACTGTAATTACACTAAATATCGTATAAGATTTAACTTTGCATTGTAGTCGTAGTTGTATGCATAGAGGCGCAAAGATAATTACAGTTTCCTTTGTCTATATGTTGTAGGAATCTGTTTGAAATTGTTGAATTTTTTTGTACAAGTATTGTAAGTGGTAGTTCCATATTTATTTGTTTAACTTGACTTATACCTCTAAAGCATTGCATGTCGATAATGTTAATGTAATATTTTTACATAATATTGTCTTCAAAAGCACTATGTATTGTTTGTGGCATAATATCTACATTAAATTTTACATTACACAACATAAGTTTGTTTGTAGGTGTATATTGTATACAGACAGGTATTTACATACGATACCGATACGAGACACGAAGTAATCTTTACTTGTAAGGTACTCCTGTCCAGGCTAGCCTATAGCAATAATAGCAAAGTATTATGTAATACAGATAGTTGAAGTTGAATTGAAACTGAAA
This sequence comes from Tomocerus mixtus, assembly GCA_034694165.1. Taxonomy (NCBI): domain Eukaryota; kingdom Metazoa; phylum Arthropoda; class Collembola; order Entomobryomorpha; family Tomoceridae; genus Tomocerus; species Tomocerus mixtus. The sequence continues at coordinate 5,861 of JAQFYC010002877.1, read as the reverse complement.
CCTTGGAACAACATTACTTATTATATTTTATATTATATAACCAAAGCAAACCACTAACCACCTACCTACCTGCTTCCTTTACCTAGATACGATATAATATTATTAACTACTGTAATTACTGACTTGTCTTGGTCTGGCCTACTACGCTTTCTGCATTCCATTCCCTGTCAAACGGGTACCAGACCAGTCGAAAATCTGTTCAGCCCTTTTAGTCAGTTATTAAATTGTAGCATGTGGTTAATTTAGAAACAGGGCCAAGATCAAAGATGTGATTCTGTTAGTGTGTTAGTTATAATATTACCTATATATTTCGTTTAGGTAAAAAAAGCAGAAGGAGAAGAATGAAGATAGGATAATGATATAGTAACTATTATGCAATAATGTATTGTAAGTTTGTAAGAAAGAAGTAGTATCACTCAAGCTCAACTCAAACTCACTCATAAGAAATCAAGTTAACATAACGTAAGTGTTGTAAGGGGTAGCGAATTGGCGGGATAATATTTTACTATGTTTTACTACACGGAATAGTATTCGATTCATGTGCTTCTTGTGATTAGCTGACTCAACTCATAGAAAAATCTCATTTTTACTTATCCTTTACTATATGTTGGGTTTGCTTTGTGTGTAAGTCGTCTTGTAGTGTATGCTTATCTTTGAGAGGAAGCTTGTGGTTTGGTTTGGTTTTAGTTGTGTGTGTGTAGAATATAAAATCGTCAATGTGAATGCGAATGAATGAAAGAACAAGGAGCTAACAGTCATGCCATGCCAGGGATCTATATATTTGGGTACCCTTCTTTGTCCGTTTTGTGTAGTAGTTGTGTTTGTATTAGCTATATAGATTTATATATGCATATTGGACCAGGAGATCTCTCTCTACTATGTATTTGAAATAGAGATGATCTAAATGCAAGTATTTTTCCGTTGGGGTTATTGAGGGAAGGCCAGGCAAGGCAACTGAATCAATAGCGAAGGACCTGTTTTGTGTTATGATTCTATGCTCTTTTGTCCCACTGAAAATAGTTCATAGGGAAAGAGGGTCGTTTCATCCATTTGTTGTTGTCAACAAAATATTTTGGCCCCTTACGATAGCTAGCTGATAGTTGGACCGGTCTATTTCTAAAAGTAGGTAGGTATAGGTACGAGTATGATACGATACGATTTTGTTAATTTAGAACTTCATACAAACTCCATTCCATTCCAATTCTGATCCCAAAATAAATATTACTTCATGAAAGGAATATGTGAATTTCGTCATTAGTTTATTTTACGACTGCAAATTGGTTAGGGTCAGTTACATTCGTAAATTGACAAAATATTTGGGGCCAGCATAAGTAATTAATTTTGAAATGGTTTTAATTAGATGTTAGTTAGTATGGCTGTGGCAGAAAGAATGAAAGGGAATGTGCATATGAAATGATTTGGTTTAGATTTATGCAAATGTGGAATTTATTGTATGAGGGAAGCTTGTTAGCTACTTGCATACAAAGTAGGAAACAAACAATGAGTTCGCATGAAATGATTTTGGTTAAATTGATGGAAAATGCATGGTATGTTATGCATAGAATTTTGTATAGTGTGTATAAGTGAAGATGAGAATGCATGAGATGAGATAGATTTAGTTTAGTAAAGTAAAGGAGTAAAACTGTAGCTTTAGCTAGTGCATTGGATTGCATAGCTTATTGTATTGTTAGGTAAGATTATTAGGTATGAAAGCTAGGAAAGGAAGGATTCTATAGTTTTAATTCGATTTTTCTTTGTTCTGTCTGAATCTGACATTGCCCTCACCCTTGAGCTTTTTTGGCTTGGAAATAATTTGGAAGGAATTGAGGAGGAGAGGAGAGTAAATGGTTTGGTAAAGCATAAGAGCAAAGTTGTAAATGCATCGGGCTCGACTCTTGTATAGTTATTGTGTAGGTTCTGTCAGACTGCGACTGCAGTCGCAGTCTGATATTAATTCATGGAGAATTTGTCTCAACGTGCAGATTTATCCGAATGTTCAAGATGAGAGGAGAGCATCGTGGAAAAAGCAAAAGGTTGTTCAAACACTCAGATGTTGAATATCCTTGGGCCGTTCATTGAGCCCAGACGAAGATTTTGTGCACACATGAAAAAGGTTGTGTTGTGGTAGTTAGTGAGAGAGTTTGTACAACCCTTGTCTTGTCGTTGACGTATCCAGCAGGGCGGATGCAAAAGGGTGCCAATGGCCAATGGAAACTCAGGGCATTCTCGCTCCAGAGTGCTATGGGTTACCATACCAGACTTTTCCAAGTTCCCCGATCTCCAAATAATACATAAGGATTTCCTATGCTAGTAAAACTTCTCACAATATTATACGAAGCAATGCAAGAGTTGCTTTAGCTTTAGCTTTTAGGTTTCGTTTCGCTTACTATGATGGGAATAGGGATAGAAGCATAAAGAAGAGTAGATTCTCCAGTACAGGCATATAATGTTATGTAATACTATTATAGTAGTATTTATATGGATGGGAATGCATTTAGGTATATTTGTGGAGTAATGGATGAAGTAGAAGATACAGATATAGAAGGGTTTTCTACCTTGCCTTCTTTAGCTTTAGCTTTAACGTTAACGTTGCCTATGTTCACTATGTTGTGTAACTTGTGTATGTAGAGATTCGTTTATGTAGCACAGAGTGGCTGAAATTCAAAGGCTGCGATGTGATGTGAGTTGAAGTGGAGATCATTTGAGTAAACAAAGTGATTTCGGTGTTCTACTGTGGGAATAGCTGTAGGATTTGTCAAGTTATGTTTTCAATAGTTTGACTAGCTTTGTTTCTGTTCTGTTGTTCTGACATTGTGACTTTGACCGGTCAAAGTCAGCTAATAAGATGGTGATGGTGTGTAAAGATTGTGTTTGTAAATATGTTATTACATACTTACTACGAATCGGAAAGTAGTTCAAGTTCAAGCTCAGTTTTACAAACGGGAGAGGAAATAGCGGGAATAGTGGGCAAAGATGGAGATGATCTGCATAGTAGTAGTAAGAGTAAGAGTGAACTTGGATCTCATGAATGGGAATTGCAGGAGCTAGTAAACGAATGTGCTGTTTGTGGTAGTGATGGTGGAATTCGGTCAGACAAGTTGCACTATAAGGATATGGATGTGCAATTGCAATTTATAATGGCGAATCATAATCATGTAATTGGTGTAAATGAAGTAGTTACTTTGGGCTTTTCCAATTCTATTCAAAATTATGGAAATGTTAAAATGTTAAAGGTGAAATGTGTGGTGGCCAAAGCGAAGATAAAATTAAGTTGTTAAAGTTTAAGTGTGGCAGATGTGTAGATGTTGGAAATAATGTTAATGTGCCTTCATCGCCTGGTGAATGGGCTTTAAAAATGTATTGCAGAGATAAAGTTTCTTGTGTATGTGATATGTATGACGTGCCAAAGAGTCGCTATTATCAAAGAAATTTAAAAAATTCGGAGAGTAAAGATATAAATAAAGTCATGTATAATGTGTGTGGAAGTGGAAAGTTTGGTAGAAAGTATTTAAAAAGGAAATCTGACTACATATTCAGGCCTGTAGTGAAATTAAAAAATGTGAAGTTGGAAATCTTAAATAAATTATGCCGACAGCGGAAATGTTATTCTGGAATTAAAAGTTCTTGCGGCTAATGATTTGTGTAAGAGGTGCGATCCTCGTTGATTAAAATTGTGTCAATTTGGTCATTGGCATTGACTCAGGTTGGGGAAAGTCGAATGATACTTACGATAATTGTGTAGTGTATGTATGCCGGATGTGATGTAAAGAAACGCTTTATGTAGGTGCAATTAAAGTTGAAAGTAATATTTCTAAGTGTAGTTGTAGTTCTATTTATTTATCAGTAAAATGAGCTTTCTTTGCCTTGCTTAATGACTTTCTGTCTAATTTTAATTTAACATGGTCTTATATCAGTATAATTAATGATTTGTTTTTTGTTTACAGGTTGACCCCCAAAAAGTAGTTCCAGTATATGCAAATAACTTCTCTGGGTCTTTGGGATCAACTGCCTCTTCAGTTGGAAGTGAAACCGATCAGGATTATTTGCCGACGACTGATGAAGAAGAGAGTGAGTGCGAAGTAATTCCTGGAGCAGTTGCTACTTGGATTGTTCCCGATTCGCGTAGTCCTTCTCCTGTGGAGACTTATGAAGTTGATGAACCTGAATTTATTGGATCTCCTATTGTGCAAGAACCCCCGGTGAAGAAAAGAAAGCAAAAACATGAACATATTCCTAAGCCTGATATCGACGGAAAAATCTATCCAAAACCCGCTTTCTCATATTCCTGTCTTATTGCCATGGCCCTGAAAAACAGTCGAAATGGTAGTTTACCTGTCAGTGAAATATACAAGTTTATGTGGTAAGTATTTTAACATTTGAAGGACAATAATTATTATCGTAGTAGTAGTAATTGGCAAGTAAACTAACCGATTTTGTTGTTGTTTGTAGTGATCACTTCCCCTACTTCAAAACAGCCCCTAGTGGTTGGAAAAACTCGGTGCGTCATAATTTGAGTCTGAATAAGTGCTTCGAAAAGATTGAAAAGCCTGGCAACAGCGCTAGAAAAGGTTGTCTTTGGGCTCTCAATCCAGCCAAAATTCATAAAATGGACGAAGAAGTTCAAAAATGGTCTCGTAAGGATCCTATGGCTATCAGAAGAGCAATGTCTGATCCTGGTAAGTCGAAACACTCTTCTTCATTTTTTGCAAGCATTATTAGGATTGGAAAGGAAACACTTCATTATATAATTTGTATTTGCAGAAAACCTGGAACTCATCGAAAGAGGAGAGTTGAAGCGAGACTATAGCGGAAATGGTGCTTCTGACGAAGATGAGGAAGAAGACTTTTCGGAGCCAGCTACACCTCTTACTCCAGCTCAAGTATGAATTGTTAATTGTTACATTCCTCATTTATTATCAAACCTACTAAAATGTTAAGCTTTTTAATTTCAAAAATTAGTTTATAAATTCATTCATTTATTGTATATATTTTTTATTTTACAGATGCAAGCACGCAGATCTCGAACCAATTCCTCAGACTCGTCCGCTGGTGATACTCTTGTCACATCTACCAATACCGCAGCTACCATTTCTCAAGTCCATGCTGCCCTACATGTAAGCACACACGAAAGAACCCGAAGGATGTGCAATATAATTTTTATTGTATTTTTGCAGTATAATAATTTTAATGCTAAATTTTTCAGCGCCCTGTGGAGCAAAAGATCCACCTAAAGACGAAAGACGACACCACTGCCTTAGATTTCGGAACAATCACGAGCGTCCAAGGCAATTATCTATGTCATTCTACCAACGGATCGGGAACATACACACTGAGTTTTGCTACCAGTTTGGGGAATACCACAACACCCATAATAATCCGACGAGCAAATCCAGTGAAGTGATCCTCATTATTTCAAGTGCACATTGAATCCAATCAAATCTCCTATGAGCAACTGCAAGAATGAGTCTGCTCTTTTGAACTCTCTGATTTTTCCTATACGTGACAGAGTGGCATTTGGTTCGAGTTGTAAATGTTTTGTAAGATGTGATGTGATTATTGTAAACCAATCCACTATATATATTCAATGATATTCGATTGAGAGTAGAGGGTACAGCTTACCAAAACATTGCAATCTAGTTGTTTGAAATTTAAAAATTTCTGGTAAGCGGTAGAGAGAGTTATTTTCTATATGCCTATAATATTATAAAGCTATTGTAATGTTAATTATACCTTACTTCCCACATTGTATAGATTGTACAATATTTCAATATATCAAGTCTAACTATTATACAGTACCCGGCATAAGTCACCCACCATACAAATTCCCATGTGTTAACTTTCACCATAATATTCATGGAATA
>JAQFYC010002876.1:0-23146 GCA_034694165.1 Tomocerus mixtus | reverse complement strand
CACTTACTACTGCTCCAAATCCTGTTTATCTACTTGCTAGTGCTTTAGCTTGGATGTCGCCTTTACGTCGCAAAATAAAATTAATTATTATGCTACTAAATTCTATATAGGAATACTTGCATACAAGTAATTTAACCCTCTGATTTTAAAATCAGTTCAAACGGGTTGGTAGACTCAATTCCAAAAATGAAGTCATAGCCGGCAGTAATGTCCTTTCGCTCTTCTTATTTTCAGATAGCGGATTAAGCAAGATTAGAGTCAGATTATCTTTCAACAAAATATCAAATAAGACACTAAAGTGAGAAAAATTAATCTTTAATTTCAAGATTACACTAAAGAGAGTTAAGATTAAAAGTGAAATGAAATTAGCAATGTGCAGAGCAAGAGTCATACTCAACTTTACAGTTTTTCTCTTTAGCCTTCCGAATAATTCAAACGGGGGTAGTGGTAGTAATGGGAAACTGGCCCAATTAGTCAATTTAGAGCGAGAGTGTTACACAAATATAATTATATACGATTTGGGTTATGAAGAGCCCACAGCCTCAAAATATATCGACGAAATACAAGAGCTACAATTCCCGCATACTCTCACCAGGTTTGATGTTCTGCAAGAAAAATGGTCAGATCTTATTAATAATTGTGAAAGGAGTAAGGGCACGGGTATCACTTCAACTATAGATTCATTTACAAGAAGGCTTCAGTGCCTGTCAAAGAATGTTCGATGTCATTGCAGCTACGAAAATCTCATTTCTATTAAAAAGGGTAACTTTACATTTCCATATTACTCTGAGCCGCTTCGAATGACCTGTTTGTCCCATATAGCAGTGAATCTGGACGTTAAGAGCAAAGTTCAGCTGATGTTCACGCAATCCATCACGAAAAGCTTCATCACCCCAATCACACACAAAATAGACTATGAAATATTTTCGCCAGAACATAATTATTACATCTGTGGAGAATGCTCCTCTGTTCATCTTCTAATTAGGGATAGGTTTTCCAAAAACAGAGCGCGATTGAAATCATTGTTGCATCATTTGAACATGTACTCGGAAAGTGACTACGAAAGAATATATTTGCCATCTTTTAATGACCCCACTAAGAAACGATTTTACATCCATTTCATAGGAGAGAGAGAGGACAACAATATTTATTTCCTTTGCGGAAAATGCGCCTTTAAGGGCCCATTCATGTATCGGGAGCAGACAGATGTCCTTTTAAGTACTAACTTGGACATAATGAGGAAAATCACGACAAGAGAAAAGTTAAGAGAAATGTCAATAAAATTGGTAATGGGGAGCAGATGGATAAAGGAATCATTTATTGTGAGACATTTTCAATTATATGATCCAGTGGGCCCGGACTGTCCATTCCAAACTGATGACACTACTGTAAGGGACGAATCCGCGCAAGTGGAAATTCAAGACCTTGTAGAACTCTTGGCTCACAACTTGCCAATGTTTAACAGAAGTTTAGAAGTGGTAGATCATAGTAATGCCCTCTCATCATCTGATATCTCGGTTGGTACCAATGTTCTATTTGAAGCAGTAAACACTGATCCCATTCAGAAGAATCCTATAAAACTTATAGGAGTGACCTTGTTCCCTACAAAATATGTCAATATCCATGCACTCATCCCGACCTCAGAAGAAGGCTACAACTTTATTTCTTGCAGCATTTTGGGACAGAAAAAGTACAATTTTGAGGGCTACACACGACCGTACCAACTGGCAGCCTGGGTGTCCATCCTGTTAGCCTCTATTTGTATCGTGGGCTTCGTGGTGACCGTCCTCTACTTAAAAGGACAACCATATTTCCTATTTCCTTTGGTGATGTATGCTTATATTCTGGAAATCAGCTATTCCCTTCCTACGTCACATAATAAAATGATTTGGTTAAACCTGACAATCGGTCCTAGTCTTTTAATGTTAATTGTTTTGACAAATGCTTACAAGGGAATCGTGGTCTCCGATGTGATTAATGAACCCCCTGTGACAAGGTTTGAATCGATAAAGGATTTAAAGACCTACAACAACTCAGTATCCACTGGACCAACCACATGTCACGATAGTAGCCGAAATTTGCAAATATCTGCTGATGAAGCACTTTTATTAGTCCCAGTCTTGGAATGTAGCAAATTGCTAAATACTAAAAAAATAGAGTTAATTCTACCCTGTTTACCGTTTGGAATAACCGTCATCAACCGTTCATCTTATTTTGACAATGGAACTTTCAGATTTAACTATCAAATGTTTCAAGGTTTACAGGATATTTATAAGGCTAATGAGAAAAGTACTATAGGGGGTCCCACTTTCCATAAGTGGAGCAAAATTGGTTTTATGGAATTATTCAAATTCATAAACGGCGAAGAAATAAATGCAATTATTTATGGAAGAAATGCAACAACAGAAAGCAGCCGTTCCCATCAAAAAACACTCGAACTTAAAGAAACCCTTCGAAAGAAGCACAAAATAAATGTCGGATTGCCTCAGGTGAGTCCACAAGAATATATTTCAGAGTGCAATAACTCAATGTACATTGATGAACAAAGCAAACTGTTTTGGTTCACGAACGACTCACACTGGAATGGAATTCACCCGAAAAATAGGTTGTATTTTGGAAGTCCAGAAAATTCTGTATTTTCAAGCACTCATGGAATATTATTTCAGGAATCGTCAAACTACCTTCTCATTTCTCTCTTTCGAAATAGATTGTTCCACATTGATCAATCTGGAATTTACAACTGGAAAACACATACAGGATTTAGAAAATCATTTAGAGAGTGCAGCAAGTGTTTTGAGAAACCATTAGAACCCCTCTCATTTCAGAACTCTAATATCTTAACCATATTCCTAGTCTATGGGGTATTAATAATCGGTTCACTTACTGTAGTTTTGCTGGAAAACAAGAATTTATGTAGTGTCCAAAATTTAAAAGCTATTTGTGCACTTGGACATAATATAATGAAAACCTTGATGAGAAAATGCAAAAGCTGTTGTAGCTTTTTGTGGAAAAGAGTCAATAGCCATCTGGAGAAAATAAAATGCGCCAGACTAAGAAACTTCGTCAGAGCCCTCAGAAGATGCCGGCCTACGGTCGTTCGTCCTTTTGTAAATAGTTGAAGTTCCGTTTCGGCCATTCAAACAGCCACCTGTCGACCGCAGCTCACATTTAATTCATTTAATTGTTTAGAGTACTTGTAAACTATCGTATTGTCAAAATGGAAATAAACTGAAAATAATGTAGAATATAATATCTAAGCTCCTATAACTATGGATGTAATATGTTCTGATATTGTAATGACCTCTGCGAAGGGTGATATCTGAGAAATAAATTCAAATTCAATATTTGCACTTCCATTTTTTGCATTTAAAATCTTTGATGAACGCTGAAATATAATTTACATAAGGTAAATAATTACATTTAAGCTTAATAAGGTAAAACTGAATTTCACACTTTTTGCACTCTTCTCTTATCTCCACAAATGCTTCATATTTGGATCATAATCAATAATCATAAATAAAATCACAATTTCATAAGTTGACTCCGCTTTTGGCAAAAACAAATGTCTTGTACGCAGAAATTGTTTATTAGTATCGTGAGATACTTCTCAATAGGTGCAGTCTGTCAGTCAGTAAGTCCGTTCACGCTTTAACTTTTGACCGCATCAACTTTTTTAATTATGTTTGCAAAATTCGACACAAGAGGTCAAAAGTAATCTGGTATGTATTTGACAAAAAATTGGCCACACCCTCGAGGAGTGCTGGACACACCCTCTTATTTTTTAAATAGAATTATGTGGCAAAGTAACATAATTACATTTCATCACGCAAACTAAATTAAGCTTGAGTCTAATAGTTTTTAGGATTTTCACCTAATATTTTATTAAAAAATAGGACTATCTGCAAAATTAGAGTTATAGAAGCAATTGCAACCAAAATGACTGTGGGTCATTCCTTCATAAAACTGGGGTAGCCGTCAAGTGGAAGCCACCTCTCCTGAACCCATAAAATATTATTTAATATAGTAATGAGTCTAATGAGTAATTTGACAATTACACCATTTTCTAATGTTAAGTATATGGGAATTAGCACGCACAAAATTTTATCCATATTGGTACAAAATATAAAGAGTGCTACTATTGGGTACCTATTTAAACATGTGTTAATATTTTTGGTATTTTCCGCACTCTAAACAATTATTTTTGTCATTTCATGGTAAACTCAATGCCTTAAAGGTGTTCCCCGGTACCCTAAAACCGCGTTACTTTTACTTATCACATATTGGGTAGGTACCACTCTATAGTAAGGCTTTACCTGTAAACTATTGTAATTTCCGAAGCAAATACGTATGCTAAATAAATTATAAAAATATTTCGTAGTTGTGCTCGTACAACATGATGTAAATAATGTGTTGACAAAGGCAATAATTGAAGGATATACAATCAGCAACATATAATTACTTGTATAAAATGTATTTTTATATTTATTAACATTGAAGTACTATTAAATAACACAACTTCGCAAGATTAAACGGTTGTAAAGTACTATTTAAATGATTACATGTAAAAAAACAACAATATTACAATATTCGCAAGTATAACAAGAAAAACTAACAAGGAACAAAAATACAGTATCTTTTGCTTTTTTGCAAAATTCAGTTCTTTGGTTTTGGGTAAGCTTTTAAAGTAAATTAATTACAATATGACTCGTTTGTAGACTTTTCTGACAAAAACTTTGCAATTTTGCAGCAAAGGTTTTCAGATTTTTCAATTATAAATGTAATAACAGATTAACAAAGCGAAAAACACCTAAAATCTATTAATGTAAACATTAACAACATTTAGTCTCTTTGTTCCGCGATAATTTTTTTAAGAATGTGCGGCAAATCTGAAGCTAAATGATCCGGAATGTTACCCGCGACACTTTGTGGGAGAATATTCTTATTGAAATATTTCTGAAGTACTTTTGGTCCCTGGGAATGGAAGTGGAGTCTTGCCCGCATTTTCTCCTTGAGCAAGTATTTGAACCCGGTATACATTGCTAATGCGATTTTAAGCGTGTTTACCGAATGGATAGCTTTTATTTTTACGGGGTACCCTCCTTGGTAGAAATTGACCATGCGCACAACTTGATTCAGGGTGAAATAAGTCGCCATCTTTGCCGCCCGAAACATTCCGACGTCCGACATATCCAAAATGCATACAATTCCATTTACTTGCGTTTCAACAGATAAAAGTAACTCGTCGAGGATGTACCAGGCTGCCATTGCCATAATTTCTAAGCTGACAGTCTCCGGCGTCCAGTTTTTTCCCCGAATTAAAAGCACTCGTCGTCCTTCTTCGTCCCGCTCTTTCAAAACGTCGATTATCCCTTTTGAATAAACGTATTCACACGCTGAAAAAGGAGTTTCTAAAATCTCACTGTTCTCTTCGATGAATTTCTCATTTTTTTTCACTGATTTCACAGCGGCGGGAATGTCAAAATTTGTATGACGGAGAAATCGGAGGAGTGCTTCGTCATCGTCAACATTAACTCTTTTCAACGGCTGAAGTTCTGTAAATTAATAAAAACAATGCATTAAAGTCAACTGTCTTTGAATTTTAAATTTACTGCTGGGGATTTGAGTTAAATGAGAATAAAGGGAAATCTTGGTTTGAAAAAAACGCAAAAGTAAATTAAAAAATACAGATTTGGTTTAAAAAACTTACGTTTTAGAGCGATTCTAAATTCGTGAAGGTATCCTTCCAAAGGATTTGTTGTTAAAATGGAATCACAACATTCCAAAGTTGTTTCGTAAAGGGAATTCCTCTTTATCAGTGCAGTCATTGTGAAACTGTTATTATATTTTCTTGAAAACTCAACGATATTTTAGGCAATTGTGTAAAAATCTCCAAAAATTCCAAAAATAGTGTTATATTTAAATATTATATGTAAAATACTTTAGTATTTCGATCTTTTCTATAAAAGATGTGACTTCTTTGGGTTCTATTTTGTTATTGACAATGTACTTTCAGTTTCTTTGGCTTATATAGCTGCTCTATACAATTATTTTACTAGTATAATTGTACGGCGTAGCTTTACGTTGTAAATATGTGTATGAAGATTTTCTGTTTCGATAATAGACCATGGGAGCTAAATTTTATAACAATAGCTTTAGGGATTAAGTATGTATTATTCAACTTTATGTATTATATTTGTTGACGTAAGACGTAACTGGTAAACTTGAATGTTGCACTAGAATTCCCTATAATTCCCTAGCACTACATTAAAAATGTAGAATTCCCTCAGTATTTCGATTAGCTACTACGGGACGGACGTTATGGACGAGAATTCCCAAAGATTCTCAAAACATACATTTAAGACTGTTAAGGTGTTATGTTATATGAGTATTACGCTCTTACAATAAGAGCCTGGATATTTAGTTATAGAAATATTTGTACAGGTTAAGAGTAGATCACAATTTTTGCAAAGACAAGCTCAATATTACAAATTTTTGGTTAATATAGTGTATTGTGAGATTTTAGTAAAAAATGGAATGTTTTCCAATTATGTAATATTATAAATATGTATTAAAATTATGTAATATGTAATTATGTAATAAATATAAATCATTTACCAAGTCTTTTGAGAATTTAGAAACTGCACTAATTTTACAAATAATTTTTTCTTTTTGGGAAAATGCTAAAATATTTTTAGCAACATTTGGGATTTTAGCAAAAATAAAACATCTAAAAATGTTTTGTAATCTTTGTAATAATATTATTTAATTAAATTGTGTAGTAATTTTAACATAACAATTAATATTATAATATTAATTGTTATTAAGTAATAAATTAATAAATTACTTATTCGCAGACATTTGCATGAATAAATATCCTACCCCTGCCTTGCTATTATATTATGTCCAACTCAAACTTGACTTGACTTTGACGCAGCAATGTGTTATTACCATTTTTTTGCGAACATTTATTATCAAACATTTTACATCTTATACCTTCGACTTTTAAAACACAAGCCATAACAAACCAGGTCTTCACGCTTTAATTAACATTAACGTCAGCAAAAGTGTATTTACCTGCTTTATCATTACGAAAGGTAGTTACCCATTATTCCTATCAGTCTCCGTCTTAATGACGAATTACTTTGCTTTTGTAAGCTTAATAATATTTCCCACAACAATAATAACGTTCATTTCAAATAACAGTTTTTACGTAAAAAACAAACATTTACCATGTACGTAAGCAGGATCAACAATTCAACAATAAAAATACTCCGTTTAATAAACTCAAGCGTAGGTTCCTTCCACAAATCTGTCTGGCGTTGAAAAAAGGAAAGTCCATTAATAATTAAATGGAGCAATCATTAATCATTTCATAAATCTTCATTTGCAATTTGTAATACCATTTGATTCCTGAACTTTGGATATAAAAATTTTCGGGTCAGATTCCAGACACATTCATTATTCGCCAAAAGCCTTTTGTAATACTATTAATTAGTTAAAGGTTATGCAATAAACTTCAGGTGTGTTTAAAGTACCTAAACCTACGTACCTAATTCACTATTCATTACTGGGCAGTGCTCCCACTCCCATTTATTACAAGAATTGCAGTATTCCAGTCGTTTTCAGCATTTTCTCACGAATTGAGAACACTTTAACGTACAATTAAACTCCAGAGTGATAGAATACGCCAGTTCCGAATCCCTTTACGAGATAGCCCGAGAATAATTCAAGGAAAACTGCATTTTTGACTTAATTTTTTTTAAATATGTAGTGTAATATTTAAGGATGCCTGTTATATTTACTTCTTGATCTTCAGTACAATTTTCAGGCACCCTTTGTAAAAATAAAAAGTAAACATAATATTCAATTTAGTAGGAAAATGTGAAGATGTTCAGATCTCCTCAATATGGGATTCGGCAAAAGAACGTGATATTTTGTTTTCTTTTAATTTTTTATTATACTTACAGACACAGATATTTTTCAATACAACGATAAACGCTTGTACATGAAAAGAAAAGCTTTATTACTTATTTGGACATTTATTATTATTACTATAATGATTAATAATGAGCAAACAAACAAAGATATTGAATTAAATGACTTTCCTTTCCAAGTGCAAAAGGGTAATCTCCATTAGGATTAAGATTTCCTGTGGAATGAATTAATACGCATTATTATGATCATATTATGACACATTTTGAACTACGTTGCTCAAAAATCAGGGTTTTGGGCCCCAGTCTCTTTCTGTGCCATTTTCCCTATTGGGTATTATTAAGTGTTAATTGTCCTTGTCATTAACTGCCGGAATTACGCCCCCGCCCCTACTTTGATGGGAAACGTAGTTTATGGATGACCAAATAATTTGTGCGTTGGAAGGAATAATAAAGTTCACAAATACTTACACCAACTTGTAGGCTTCGACGTAAAACAAGTCCGGAGACAGCAGTCTTGGCAAAACGAATTTAATGATAAAGTAGACACCGACACAAGCTAGAAGGATGATCAGGTAGATACCTAAAAGACATCCTGTGCACCTTTCAGAGGAAGATTAAAATAATTAATTATGAATTAAATTAGACAATACAAAAGTTTTAATACTCATAATACGTAGAGCGTGTTAATCATTCACATAATAAATGTATTTTATTATTAAAATATATTTATTTGTACCTGACGTGATTTCCGCAATTTTTTCGTATCTCCATATAATGTTTATCCTAAAATATGGATATTATATAATTAGAAGGCAAAATTAGAGCATTTTTAACAAAAAATTAATAAAATATTGTATGTACAAGAAATTTAATTGCGGAAATAAGTAAAAGTAATAAGTAAAAAAATGCATAGACGATAGACACCTGAAAAATTTGAAAATTAAGTAAAACTTTTTGAAAAAAGGCGAAATAATTAGTTCAAAACTTGCAAATAGCATTGTGGCAGCAATGAGTCCGCATTTGAGATCCATTGGCATGTTGTTAGCACAGGTGATAATCAAAGCCCAAGAATTATCCAACATTTGATCCCCCAGGAAAGGTTTCCTTACAATAGATCCAGCTTCAGTAGATGTACCGATATTGTAAACAGTGAACACCATACTTTCTACTCCGAAAATAAAAACATTCATTAATAATCCGTTCCAAAATACGAAATTCCTTAACACCAGTCCTTACAGACGGAATGCACTATATAATGTATAAGAATAGTTTCTTTACGAATTTGCTCCCATTTGAATCGACTGTAATTAGTCAGGAGTCCTTTTGGTCCTTTAATATGGAGACGTTGAAAACCTTCCTTGTCCGTAACAACCCAATAGGGAGTGCCCCTCTCGCCCCCAGTCGTTTGCCCCACTGTTGAAATCAGCTGATCCCCATTGGCGTAAACTCTGATTTGATTGTAGGAAATATCGTTGCAACGATCCCCGCCACAGCAGAATAATTTGCACTTCATTTTTCGCTCAATGTACATTGTGACCCGACAGTCGAAATCGAAAACGTGGATGTCCATCGGATGGGCACCGCGTAAAATTATTTCCCACCACTTAGTATACCTTTCACCGAGGTAAAATAGAAGATTTGGGTCATCGTCCACCCCCAGGATGTACAAATTATTGAACAGAAATCTTACAGACCCTGTAATTATGTAAAAATGCAATTTTTTGACATTTTTTGGAGAAACTGGGATTTAAGCGGGAAAATCTCTCATTTTTTTAATATTTTGAATGTGTGAGGTTTAAAGGTTTACCAAACTTTTTTTTCATATAAGGAGCAGGACGAATCACAATTCTCTCCGCCAAGATCAACCATTCAATTCCCCGCTCAAAAAACTCTTCATCGGTAAGACCACCTGGAATATCTTCAAGAACGTGGCAGATATCGTGTTTGTCAACCTTGTGGGGCAGCCATTCTCTATATACTGCGAAAAAAATAAGGAAAATGTTTAAAACAATGCAAAAACTATGAAATATTTTGAATATTGAATGTTGACAACGAACAACTGATCCTCTTGGAAGTTTTCCACTCATGGTATGGCTAAACTGGATCAAAACGGTGTGTCACGTGTCAAATTGAATTGATCTTCTGTTTTTATTTTCATAATATCTTCACAATTATAATTAACAATGACTTAATTCAATTTTTTAGCCAACAACCAACCTTTTCCTTCAGGTACATTGATGTAGTCATAGACGAGTCTGTTTGTAATTTTTGATTCGACATCCTCGTGCAAAGCCATTTTATTCTCCATATTGGGGAAAAGATAATCCTGTTTGAGGTAATATTTCGTCTCCGCGAAACTATTTTCTTCCGGGGATACATAATCATCCGAGATGACTGAACTTGCCGAGGAAACATTTCCGGTTCCAAATGCAACATCAATTGGTTGGAAAATAGATGACGCTTTGGACAGCTCGTCTTCAAAGTACGCAAATACGGGATTAAGGCTGCACACATGTGTAAGATGTTTTCGTTTCTTGTGCGCAGGCTCACTCTCGTTATATTGGGGAGCAGTAGTTGACTTTTGTGTGGATTCCTCCATTTTACCCCTTTTTTGGCGAATCCTCTCAACTTCCTCGTTTTTAGGAACTTCTAAATAGCGGCTGAAACCTTTAGCCTTTGCTGCCGTCACTGTCGATTCATCTTCGTAATTAATTTCATCTTCCGGTGTAAAGTGGTATTTTTTGCGACTCTTTTTATCTTTTTGGTGGTGCTTCTTAGACGACATCGTGAGGATTTTATGACGCTGTATGTACGATGAAAAATGAAACTCTATGGCGCAAAAATTCAAATTCACACTCAAAAACGTTTACGTCTTTATTTATTTTAAGAATGTTCGTCAGATTAGAAAAACTGTATTTCAAGTTTTCTGGAGAATGATGCTGTCTATTTATATTTTGGTATAATTGTCATTGTTGTTGTCATGTGACCTTACAATACAAACACCATCCACAAAAGTGTTGAAAATAATTTCCTTGAATTTTCCCGAATTGACAATGAAATTACCAAACTATTCCTGACTTATATTTTAAGCTCTTTAAGCGTATAACATTAAAATTCTCAATTTGTTACGATTAGAATCAATTATCACATTAATTTCTTTTAGAATATAGATAAATTACATCAGTTAACTTATTTTGTCTTTACTTTTGCTCCAATTGGTTACAATGACTAATTACTACTTGTTAATAATTATTTTTTATATCTATCATACAAACTTTTCATTAAAACTTTATCAATTACATCGCAATTCGGCACAATACCGTCTAAACTAACAGGAAGGATATCTTTGGTGAAATGTTTGTCCAGGGATTTGGGTCCATAGTAGTGAACGTGAATTCGGTCCCGAATCTTCTTTTTGAGAAGATATTTGAAACCGGAGTAGGTTGATGAGACAATAATAGGTGTGTTTACCTAAAAATGAAATTTATATTATTTTACTATGAAAAAGTAACGTTTTTAACTAAAAAAAGAGGAAAAAACGGAGTTTAATTATTTAAAAATGAAGTTAAAGATTGAGTTAATCTACTTACCGTATGTATCTGTCGAAGTTTGATGGGGTAACCTCCCTGAAAGATCAAAAAATTATTAATTTCATATTGAATTTCCTAATTACTATTTTAAATTATACTAAATAAGCAATCACAGGTTATTCAAAACTATTATAAATCCCTTAAACCCGTTCCTCAGACCAAAACATGGTGAAAAATGGTTTTTTTTCTTAAATTTTTCGGTTGTTAGTTACTTTATATACATATGCACCAAAAAATCTAAAAACTGTCCTATATATAGGGAAATTCCTTAACACCGGAGAATCCATAAGCAGAAAATGCACTTGATTTTTGGATTAAAAAAAAATCTTACCTCGTAAAACGAGAGAAGTCTATGAATTTGTTTCAGCGTGAAATGGGTCACAAATCTTGCAGCTTGACGCATGGTGACCCCCGAAAGATCCAAAATGACACTCACGCCCTTTATTTGTGTTTCTTCAGAGTACAACATCTCATTTAGCAAATACCAACCCGCCATCATTGCGTATTCCAAACTGACATCATCCGGATTCCAATTCCTGGCGTTGACCAAAATGATTTTGCTTCCCCCTTCTTCCCGATCTGCAAGGACTTGTATCACTTCCGTAGAATAGACATGCTCAACCATTTCAAAGGTTATTGCGACCAGATCCGCGTTATCTCGGTTGTATTTCTCGTTTTTCTCGAATATTATTCTTCCTTTGTCGATGTCAAAACCACCGGCGCGTAGAAATCGAAGGAGTTCGTCATTTCCTAAAGCAATTTTTTGACCGTCTCTCCCTACATAAAAAAGGAACAAGTCAAAATATTGTTTAAAATCAACATTTACAATTTTTATATATTTCACATTGTTCAAAAAAAATTAAAGAAAACTATAAATAATTTTTAAACCCTTTTTTTCTTTTTAAGTTTTAAATAATTTATTCCAGTTGTCAGAAAATTTAGTACAATTGTTAAAGAAAGAATAATGGACCAGGAAAAAAACAAAACAGATTTTTTAAATTTCATATTTCGCTATAAAAAAGCAAAATTTGTTCTAATTTCTTAAAACATTAATCCATTTAGTTAAAATTTTATTTCATCATGATTTAAGCGCAAGATTGGCAAAACTACATGGGTTGATTTTACAAATGTAACAAATATTGGCTAAAAATTGCAAAGATTTACTTAATATTTCTCAATTTTTTGCCACAAATCCTTTTTAGTAGAAGAAGATGAATTATTAAGGAAATAATAATTAGAAGAATCTTTGAAAGCAATCAAAATGGCAAATGTAAGAATCTCATGTTCCAAGTCGTAAACAAATAGGGAACAAAGACAATGTGACTGTATTTGGCTGTATGACAAGCCACTGACCTTCAAGTAACTTCCGGAACTCGATGGTGAGAGCGGCATTCGTATTATTACTGACACTGGAATTAAAACTGGCACTTCCGTCTGGATTTGCATTCTTATCATTTTCTTGTAAAGGCAAATGAAATGAATTTTCAAAATCCGAGCTTCTTCTTTCTATCGTTACCATTTTGACTCCTTTTTGGTTTTTTTAATCAAAAACGATTTATCGACGTTTTTTAAATGTTGGCAGACCACAACAATACAATTAATCACTGAAAAACTTGCACTTTAGTAAATATCACTGATAAACTATAAAACGCTTGAGCTAATTTTTTGAAAATAACCGGCGTTCTAATTAAACAGGTGAAATTTGTGCAAAATAACGTGAGAAATGTAATGCTCTTGGAATGTAACACTTTTTGGTTGAATGAAGGAACAAAGCAAAGCTCTAAGAATTAATCTTCAGCTTTGTTTGTTAACATCGATCTCGTCTCGACAATTGGAGGAGGTCGACCAAAACTCTTTCCTTTTATACTCACTTCCTTTGTTCTCATCATCGCATCTTAATTCCACAACAAGAACAATATAAAACAATAACTAAGCCAAAACCAAGCCAAAATCAATAACAAACATTGTACAGGGTGTTTCATTAGGATATGCACATTTGTCTTTAAAATTAACAGGTCAGCAGCCAGAAAGGGCGCAAGAAATATTTAAAAAAACAGAATCTCGCATTCTTTAGACTTTGAAGGAAATTAAATAAATGATTTTATTAATTTTTAATTAATTTCAATTACCTGTATCTTTCATTTGTTCTCTACATTTTGCAATTTTTCATTTATATTTCCTCCACATTTCCCACTTTTC
Organism: Tomocerus mixtus; assembly: GCA_034694165.1. Taxonomy (NCBI): domain Eukaryota; kingdom Metazoa; phylum Arthropoda; class Collembola; order Entomobryomorpha; family Tomoceridae; genus Tomocerus; species Tomocerus mixtus. The sequence goes on along the minus strand of JAQFYC010002876.1, from coordinate 9,423 downwards.
ATTCATTTCACTGACATTGTTCCTTTTTTCATATTTATTTTACCCGATATTTTCCACTTTTTGCATTTATTTCATTGATATTATTCCATTTTCACTTATTTTACGCTCAATTTACACTTTTTTCATTTATTTCGCCAGTACTGCAATAATTTTTTCATATATTTTCCTACTGTTACAGTATACATATTTATTTTATTAATTTCAACTGTATTTGTTGCATTTTCTCCCCTAATTCAGTTTTTGTACTTGTCAAGTGTTATTTCTTGAAAATTGAACTTAAAACATACAGATAATTAAATTACAGGCGCGTTATTTCCTCGAGTCCCTGTCGCAGCGTGCAAATCCTTTTGAAACACCTTGTACATATATACATAGAAACAAAAACAAAACCTAAAGGTACCCCAACAATTTGCTTGTACACATTATAATAAATATAAAAAGTAGTGTGCATATAATGTAGTATTATAATTATAGTCATTTGCTCATGTAATCTGTGAACTGTTACAGTAACACACCTTTTACGCTTAACACATTCACTTTTTAATTTGCATCAGCTTAACATTAGCTTGCGATTGCGAATTGCGACCTACACATTATTGTGACGTCACACGTCACACTCACGTACAATGTTAATTGTATGGTGTAGTCGTTCGTTCTTTGGGTAGTTCAAGTTCACGTTCTTTTTGTCAGATTATTAATTCCTTCGCTGTTTTGCTTTGGACGAAGCTCTTACGTTAGTTTATTACTGTCCTTTACATTTTTTGCAGGACGGAAAAGATAGCAACAGTTAATAAAACTAAATAAGTTGTTTAGGCTTGGAGTTGGATGGAGGTGGTTGGCTTTTAATTGCAATTAGACTAGGTACTCAAATGTAAAGCTTCGTGTATTATAACGAATTCGTATATTAGCCTCGGCTTGCAAAACTACTGAACACCATGAACCATGGGGTTATAATACGTACTGTATATTTTTTAATGAAAATTTATTACAACCTATTAATCTTAATACATGGGAGAAAAAATAAAATACTTCAGCTGTTAATGTATTTAATTCAAAAAATTAAATTCGGCTAAACATTATTTTCAAAATTGCAAAATTTTTAATTTCTTTCAAGTTTTGCTAAGTTAATTTTTGAGAAGGCATACTTATACGACATAGGTTACAAGAAACCAAATGCAAAAATTGTGAAAATATATTAAGGAATTAGTATGAAAGATTGCAAAAAACATTATCTTTCATGTAACAAGGACACCTGTTTTTTGTTGTTCAGAAATAAATAATTATTTCGAAAAACTATGAATGAAATTACTATAATGTTGTATTACGTTAATTGTACCAATATTAGCCGCGGACTATATAAAAATTGTTGTTAGGTTCGCATCATACACTCTTACATGATAAAAACTCGTTTGTTAGTCAAACTCAAATCATATATAGATAAAACTACATTTTTGGGTCCGACAATGTGTAAAGTTGGAACATAAAATAAAGTTATGAGGTAGGTACATGGTACATTGTCTTAAATATTGGTTCCTTATTTAAAAATAACATGCGTAATCAACTGAACAATAAAAATAACATGCATTTCCCATTTCAGAAGAATACTCGAATGAGATTGAGTGATAAAAGTGGAAGTAAATCTTCTGACGTTTTTTCAGGTACCCATACATGAACCTACCTACCTAATTAGGATATCAGAATCTACCTACCCAAACAATTTACATAGGAATTACAGTTTCGTGTTTCCCATTTCAACCAGAGTGACTATATTTTAGATTAATTTTATTACTTATTACTTTCGCGTTGACTGATGCCATACAGAGATCGCATGATTATTTTCTGCAATACTTAATTAGTTTATCATAGATGAGGAAATACAATTTTTTAATTTTCGAAAGTAATTCTCGGTAAATCTTAATGTGTAAATTGAAAATAAATACTGAAAAGAATGATTGTGTTTATTATGAAGTTTTAAATACTAAATGAAAAATTCACAACAGTCGACAAAGTATATATGCAAGGTGCATTTTTTCAAAAGTCCAATATTATGCCTCCTAATTGGTACTTATGTTGTTTCAGTTGAATGATTAAAAAGAACTCTGCATTTATATGCAAAATGGTACCACGATTAATTTTCATTTCTTAAAATAATGTTTACCTTAAATTGTGTACGTTACACGCCTTATTTTTATAATGAATGAATGTATGAATAACTCTTCTTTTCTAAATCAGTCCCATACTCTGACATTTGTACATAAATACAATGAAATATTATGACAATAAGATGCCCATTGTCGTAGGCAACTTGTAAATTTCGTACAATTTTTTTAACTTCGCGCACCAAAACTCTTTCAAAAACTAAACATACCTGACATTTATTAAATATCTGTCGCAAAATAGTTCTAAAAGAAAAAATACAAACGATACAATACACAAATACCCACAGACAAAGAAAATAGTATTTTTCATTCCAAGATAGACATAATTGGAATGAAGTTATCATAATTAAGTTCCGCATTATCTCTCGCTTTTGGTAATCATACTTCAACCCGTAACTTGGTTGACCAGATACTCAAAAATCCCATTTCAGAGAATAATTGCATTTGTTTTTGATATTTAAATCGAAAACTATATCCAAATTGCCAAGTTGACAAAGTAGTCGTAACCACGTCCTTCGTTGTCATACAAGTGGATAAAGGATGCATTTTCTTTACTTTAGCTATAGCATGATAAACTAGCGGCTTCTCATCAAATGCAAATAGTTTCCTAGTTGTATTACCCACCATATGAAACATTGCCTCCACATAACTATAATTATTCTGTCTATATTTTTAGTGAATTGTCAACATCCCAGTTCATCACAATATAGTACTTTTTATGCAAAACTTTGAATTTTTTCAAAGTATTTGAATTCAAGATGTGACCGTAATGTCCAAATGGAAATGTGAAAATCAAGATTTTGTAGCCGTTGTTGATTAGTTCTCCAACATTGGAAAAGCGTCTTCTCTCCGGAGGTGCAACGGCTTCACTTGTGATATGCGTTGTGTAAAATGATGAAATGACAAAAGCGCCTATTATCACTATTAGGTAAAGAACACTCTTTTTCTTAATAGGCATGGGTTGATTAAAAATAATTATAATGGTGTACATTAGAGAAAGGAATAAGCTTTTGAAGTAGCTGTAGCTATGACTAGAATTAGAATTATAAATATAGAGCAAAATCACGAATGCCAAAGGGAAGATTAACAGAATAAGAATCCAACTTGTGGTATCAAATGTATTTTGGACCAAAACGGACAATGGGACGTCCAAAAGAATTGTTTTGTCCTCGCAGTAGAGTGCAGTAATTGATGAAACCATATCATCAATATAACTCCGAACTCTCCAATCATAAATATTAGAATAATTAAACATTGAACTCTCAATCTTTGGTAATGTTGACCTAATAAACCTAGCCACAAAATTTCCTTCTACGTTCACACGCAGTAATGTGAAGTTGAATTTTGCTGAGAGTGCTGCTAAAACTTTGTGGTCGTATTTGCAAGATTTCTCAAAAGTGCGTATTAATTGATACGGTGTCATTGCACAAGAATGCGGCAATTCGGCGTAAGCCTGGTCGATGAACTCGGCCGAAAGAGCTGCAGTATCATGTTGGTGAAGATGGCCATTGTTTTCCTCCCAGATACTTCGCCATCGGTCCTCAGAAATATCTGCTGAAATAACGTTTCCGTAAACATAATTTTCATACAATTGGTAAATTGCAACTCCAGCCATCTGCTGAACAGTATCATAACTTAAAATATATAGAGCAGATACCAACTCTATCCTAAGTTGTGTAATCCACTCATAATTGTAGCAGTTGCTTTGTCTTCGTAAAACAGAAAACACAATTATGAATTCAGCTTTAAGATTATTTATTTCTTGGCCAAAGAATTCTCTCAAAGATGTAAAGGACCCGTCGGGCTCAGCAATGATGTTCTTACTGCATAATGTGTTGGATAAATCCCTTGGTTCCTCACTATTTCGGTGGAGAAGTGTTTTGTTGTATTCAGATGAAGCGATAGTCCACGGTTGGTAATTCTGGTTCGAATGCAGGAACAAATCTTCTATTTCTGAATTGTGTAACAACAGCAACAGCTAAAATTACAGAAAATTATAGGTAAAGTCAGTTTATTTATAGGTGTCAGTCAAGTAAAAGCCATTCACAAATAATCGAAAACATGTAATGGATGTATGTTTTTACAATTAATAGAGGCGAAATATAATTACTACTGAAGGTGTGTGTTGATTATAGGTATTTGCTGTCCAGTTTACAATATGGTAATCAATAACTTGTTAATTTCGTCAGACTCGAGATTGGCCTTGGCTCATAAATAACATGGTAATTAATCGCATTGGAATTTTTAACAACTTTATGGTCATAATTTTAATGTGAGTTTATTTACTTTAACGTGCAATATAAAATCATATTTTGCTCAAAACAGCTTGGTCTAAAGAACCTAATCAATTAATCACATACTTAAAATAAGATAAGCTACAATATTAGCTTGCGGTAACACAATCAGACAACATCAGACATGCAATTTAACCGTACCAAGATCATTAAGCAATTCCAATAGAACATTTTGAAAACCTAGGTTTAGCAAAATTGCAATACGAATAATATTTAGCCATAAATCGTTCTTAACCAAAACTTTACAGTATAATCCTCTTTCCTTCATAATTGTATTACTATTATACTACGTACAATACCATATACATGCTAAATATATTATCTGCCTGCAAGCGTTGTAATAATATTATCCTTAAATTAATAACAATACACATTAATTAAGTACTTGAAATATTATATATCTAAATATTAAGGTTTACACATTGGATTCATATATGAATATTTACATTGTGGTTTTATGTTGCATGTCTGTCACTATTATCACCAAAATTGATAAGGAAAAGACGGTATGAAAATTTGACATTTACAGATATTACATTCTGAGTATCGTTTTTAGTATATAAGCAAACATTCAAGAAATACTTGTAGTAGCTCCTAAGAATAGTAATTTATTAACCCATCACTAAATAGCGTAAAAGCAATCTAAACTATTGATTACTAAATGAGATTATTTTATTCTAATTGATAATCACGCACAAATTATAATAATATGAAGAAGTTGTCTCGTCATGTAATATTTGTGTTGGTGTGCACGAGACTATTATTAGTTAATGGAACGGTGAGTATTCAAATCTAATTAAATCAACTTAATTGCGACAAAGTTGTTAACCAAATCTGGGATACTGTGGGACTCAGTTTTGTCCAAGTGATTTGGTTCTGAAAACAAAATTCAAAATGGTTGAAATATTATGAAGTTGTTAACGCTTTTGGCTGAATCTCAAAATTATTGAAAAATTTAACCGTTCAAAAGTTTTTACAGGAACGGGCGGACAGGCGTTGCATTCTTACGCACTTATAAGATTATTTCGCAAATTAATAAATGTATTATTTTTTGGTCAGCTCCAAAAAGCTCAGGAAACCTATGATGGATGCGGAACACCAGAAAAACAATGTACAGGAGATATTGAAGGTTGTGTCGAGAAACAAAATTGTCAGTTTATGGGAGCTTCAATCATAAATTCTACTCACTTCAGATCCATTTATTACGAACGCTGCAGTGTACGAAAATGAATGCATTTAAAAACAAAATTATTTTTAAGTGCACATTTATAATACTAAATATATTAATTATGTTTACGGTCATTAGGTGTCAAGATTGTCGGGCGATCATGTAAAATATCCATATTTCATGGGAGCAACTTGGAATAAATACACGCTCAACAAAACACAGGTATTTTTCAGCTTTATCGCTAATGTATTCTATGCATTGTGTGCGCTAGTTATTTTTGATCTAAAATATTTTAATATTTGGCATTAAATCTTACAGAACATTAAAAAAGGAACAAAAACTACCGCTTGTAGAGAAATCACCCACCAAGATTTCAAATTCTTCTTTTTCTGGTTTGGACACAAGTGTCCTTCTAGTGTAAGACATTTAGCTAGTAATTAATCAATCTCTGCAAATTATTTTCCATCGCTTTTTTTCTTAACTTAATTTTCTGGTAATATAATATGTACCTTAAATTTTGTAGCCTGACGAAAGTCTTTCAAGGGTAGATCCTGTAAGTCATGTTGATCAATGCCGTCTGCAACTTGACAATATAAAGGGAAATGTTGTAATCCCCTCCAAGAATAATCTCACTTATTGGCTTTCTCAAGAGGGTGCTTATTCAGCCTCAGATGAAGCATTTTTAGAGAACAATAGATCTAATACAGCGGAAATGGTTGGAAAAAATTATGCAATCGTCGAGGATGTACTGTTTTTAACCAGTAGAGCCAATTTAATATTTACAAACTCATGGTTGCTCTGGATTCTCTCATTTCATGCCAAAATATTATTTCTCATTCGTTAAAAAAGTAATTTTTATAATAAAAAAATGTTATTACTATGCTATTATTGAAAAAAGTAAGCTAATCTTCATTGTTTTACTGCGACAAGGCAGCTTCATGTTGTGAAATAGTTTTACAACGTTGTTCAAAAGAATATCGCACCATTTTCACGTAAATGTCATGATATCCATATTATTTACTAAGTACTAGTTCCAAATGGGAAATTATTTTCTAAGTATTCTAATATAGTATCTAATGACGTAGTAGATTGCTTGTACCACCATTCTGATTTAATATGCTTATGACTCATGCCTAAATAGCCAAATAACTGTTAAGTAAGGTCAATTTTGCAAACATTGATGACCAAAACTGTAGCCAACAAGCATCAGATGTCATACGTATTGAATTTTAACGTTAATCGTTGTCAACCACAGCTTTATTATAATCCTCCTTCCTTCTAAATTGTTGAAAATTGTTTACACAATAGTATGTATGAATGCTAATACTAAATAGAACACAATTTGCTAAAGTGCATTTCGCTAAGCAATATGTAAATAAATATGTTTTCACTATACTGGGCTACGATATTTTTTGTAATAATAATTTACATATTAACAAGCATCAGTAACTTATTAATAAATGTTTTTTTTGGGAATATGCTGATTTAGTTACTTAAAATTATTTAATACTTCTTAATCCGGCCGGGCGCAGTTAATTACCCTAAATATGCAGTACTATTGTGTTTCATTTCTTTTTGTGTAAACGGATGCCTTATTTATGTAATTACTACTAAAATTTTATAATTAAAACTATGCATTCTATGAGAATTACTAAACAATGGAATTTAATGTACTTTTAATCCGTTCAATGATATTATACCATTTCTTATGTTATGAGTGAATTGAAGAGGCGACTTTTAAACAAGAGAGTTTAAGGACGCAGGCAGTACCCGTATAAATTCGTAAGAATTTTGCCGCAAAATTTTTTCTGATTCTTTTTTTTTAAGAAAATGTTTTGCGCAACTTATAGTTCGAAATTCCCAAAAAAAAATCCTGTCTCCTTCCCTAATAGCTAATCTTGATTTAGATGACTCATTCATTCGGATTGATGGAATTTTAATTGAATTCTCCATGAAGTGATGGAGTAGGAAAACCCATTATGTAATTGCTAGGGGTACTCCCAGTCCTTAACTCAAAATCAAATACATTTATTTTCATTAATTTTTTGAAAACCCCTTAATGGATGCGGAACAGTAGATAAACGATGTACTATAGAAGATACTGAAGGTTGTGTCGAAAATCAAACACAGTTATGGGCGTTTCAATCATAAATTCAACACACTTTTCGTATCTTTATTACAATCGCTGCGCTGTACCTTCGTATATCCAGTGATAAAATACCAAAATTTAATTGGATCATCATATTATAGCAAATACCCGATCGACATACAGGTACATATTATGTAATTATCTAATTTATTAAGTAAGGATACTTTGTCTATCTTGTCTGTCAATGGGCACTATAGCTTTTAATTAGTGCTGAGCAATTCTGGTACAACTATAATGAATCTCAATTTACCACTCACATTGGAAACTGTCAGGCGTCATGAGGTTTAAATACTGCACGCTCTAAATGCCATTGAATTTATATTGTATCAACGAAAATGGTACTTTAGCGATAATATTTCGCACAACATCTTGGTTGCATCCGTTTTACAATGGTTTATTTTGCATGCATTTTTGGCTTGCACAATTTTGTACAATTGTCATGTATTTTAAAATGTATTAAAAATACTTCATAGTTTACTAATATACTAATAAGCTAAGAATAATATTTGCTATAAAAATTACAGGTCAAGAATCAAGGTCAATGTCAGGGGGAAGATTCCTTTTCCGTTACTTTCCTTTCCCTCATTGGCTTTCGCAACGAGAATATAGTATTACTACGCATGACAGCGTGTATTCATAATGCGCGGTCAGGGATTTATGAAATTCTCCCGCCAGCGTTCTGTCCATCTGTTTTATCGGAACTTGAAATGTTGTATTGAATATTGAATTGTTATTGTAATTTTACTCCAAATCCAAATGTTATTGAATTTTGGTCAGCTAGTGAGAAATTCTTAATTTTGATCCTAGTCTCCCGTCACCCGTCCCGAAATTAAAGTAGATTGTAGACTGTAGACTGTTGACTGTAGACTAGACTACGGAAACGACAGTGAACTGGAAACACTTTTCTGAAGATCTAATTCATTTAAAAATATTTGAAAAATCAAAACTGTCAAAACTGTCAGCTTTCAATTTGACATTTAGAAAAGGTTCAGCAGGTCCCTGGAGAATTTCTCTTGTACGACAAGTATAATAATTATTTTACTGGTCTGGGGGTTTCAACAATAAAATGTAAGTTTCAATTTTGAATAATCATGATTGATGTAAGATCTTGAATATTGAAATGATAATCAATAAGATAAATGGACGAAGTAAATAGTCGGCAGCGCCCGCCGCCCTGGGTCGCTACCGCCCGGCGCCCATCTAGTTTTTGCGTATTTAACCTAACCTAACCTAATTAAAACAATCAAATTGCGTAATTACGTAGTTAACTGGCCTAATCTAATTAAAAACTTTCAGCTTTCTAGAAAATGAAATATCACTTCAAAATTAGCTCGTACATACTTCACCATTCAAAAATAAAATAGACAATGTACTTGACTGTATCATGGGTGATGGTCAATGGTGATGGGTCATGGATTCTGTCATCATAGACTATTATTATTTATTATTATACTCTTTAACTGTTGATTGTTAACTCGTCAGCTGTCGATTTGACTAATAACTAGAAATATCAAAATCAAATCATCTAAAAAATATACCAAAAAATCCAGTAATTCATAATTCTAATTCAGAATTTCTGATTTTATTGTATTTTTCTTGTCACTTGTACATAGGACGAAGATTACTGTAATTAATGGAAAGATAATTCCCGGC
>JAQFYC010002875.1:0-23146 GCA_034694165.1 Tomocerus mixtus | reverse complement strand
AGTTTTAGTACATATTATAATAACACAATTCATATATAATATTAAATTCATTGCTAAGAGACCAAAAGTCCGAACACTCATTTATGGTCAAAAACTGCAATTTGGGGAAAATTTTGATTATTGCTTGGGCATTAAGAGTAATGCTTGATTTTGCGTACACCATACAACATATGCATAGTATTGCCACAAATAATGCAAAGGTATAAATTTCTTATCATTTAATGTGTCTATCTATATTTATTAAATGCACACTTTAAGATAGTTTCTAATTATACGTTTATGGTATGTAGTAGTCTTTTTATTCCAGGCCGTTGGTATTCCTATCGGTTACCCAGTTTGATTAAACACTGATAATAATACTAATATAAGGAGCCTATTGTATACCTACATATATACACATTTTCAAAGGCTAGTAATACCGTGCATACTATATGGTCTTAATAAATGCGAATGGAATGTATTATGCATTAGTAAATATGCATATCTATATCTGTACTCCTTTAGGTGCATATTTAATGTAAGAACGTAGATAGTTAGGTATGTAATATGTATTGTTTAGTGGGATGAGGATTTGGTTGCTTGTACTACTGCACTATCTAACTACAAGTAGAAATTCTTTGGAAGACTGCAGAATTACTCGGTAGTCCATATATGTAAAGCTATAATATGTACAGGATTTTGATATAAACATGCAGAATAGAGTTAAAGTACATAATATTATTAAAGTAAGTAGGACCAGAGAACAGGTACCTACCTACTACCTACATACTACTTACTACATAGTTCCAGTAACCAGTCCAGTAGTAATATTATGTTGTTATGCGAAGAGAGTTGCTTTGGTCTTGCTAGACAGCGAGGCAGTAGGCAGGCATGCATGTCGACGTACGTACACACACACACGTTGTATATTATATATGTACATACTTTAGTTATATATGTATAAGGAGAAGAGGAGGATAATGCATATGTACAATAACGTAACGTACTTGCTCACGGCGAAGCCAAACTACATATACTTACAATACAGGAGAGCTTTAGGTTTAGCTTCACTAAAAAGGAGAGAATAGTAGTCGTCCAGCAAGCAAGAGCAAGGCAAGGGAGTAGTGTGTACTGTAATACACTAAAGTAAGTAAGAGCTGTGTAGATATACAGAAAGAGGATCGAGTAGTGCAATGCAGTTGGATGGAAGGAAGGGATTGAGGCAGAGCTGAGTAAAGTGGAGGATCGTGAATGCAGACAGGGGCATCCCGCATCCCAATTTGATTCGGATGGCAGAGGAGGTACCAAGTTTCCTTATTGGCCTAAGGCGACTCCTCAGACTCGGTTAGAAGGAAGGCGGGGATCCTATACAGTCCCGTCAGACAATTTTCGCACAGCCTCATTTGCATATCATATCAAACCCCTTCCTTTGCTGAGCCTTTACTGAACTCTTTACATTACCTTCTACAGTCTACAGTACGAAATCTTTACTTGGCTTGGCTTCCTTCGCCTTCCTTCCTTGCTTTGCTTCCCTCAGCTTAGCTCATCATTTATTATGCTCAGCTTCTCCATCATGCATCTCTCTATCCTTTTGTTTTCCTCCTTTCTTGTTCTCTTTTCTGTCATCTGTACTTGTTCATGTACATTACATATATTATATTATTACACTACCTTCATTCTGTGAAATGCTTAACACACAACTACAGATATTGTAAGTAAGTATATGATATATACCTACTTAAGTATTACTTCATAACTATTTCCTTACCTTAATAATAATACAGATAATAAGCAATAGTATCTGCTCCTTTGAATCATTCCATGTATTCATTGCAAAACCAAGCCAACCCATACCATATCAGCCAAATGTTAAACTACCTAAAATTTTGGGACACACATATTACATAATACATATACGTATACTTATTTAGTTGTGATATTATATTGTACAAGTCAGCAGGTATTCTAGTCGGTTAGCTTACATAACTTATTGATGTTAGATAGGTACCTATGTAGCTAGATTGCATTTTGGTAGGATTCAATGCATTAAATGGGGACTGGTAGATAGTAGGTAGCACTATTGGATAGTAAGTAGTAGTAATACATAGTGGTCGTGATCTGCCCTTTTGGCCTGACTGATATGGTATGCTACAAAGTAGATATAATACAAGACATCTCTTATGTATGTAAATGAATTGAATGGATAAGATAGCAGGGAGAAGTACATACTTACATGAATTCCAAGCTAGCTTGAAAATTTTGAATGTGCATAATGTAGCGAGGTTTGGTTAGGCTCGGTTCATTCTTTATGAGTCTAGCTGGAATACTGCTACGCCTCTTCGATAGCCCATTGATAATCATCTTCTCCTCCGACTAAAATTAGCCTATAGTCATGGAATGGGAACCATGATATGATATGTTGTGATGTGATGTTATGTTCTCTGTTGTGTTCTGATATCAACATCAACTCCCGGTCGGTCTCTCTCACTCTCTTTGATTGAGACCTTTGGGTGATGAGCCTGCTCCTTGCATGACTGCTACTAAATATCATGCTCAATCCAATTCTTACCTCTATACTTATATATTTAATACAGAACATATAATATATCTGTACATATACTGCATATATGTATACTAAAGGCATCACATCACACACATCACTTTGTTTGTACGTATCCCTAAATTATTTATGTTGCGAGAGATGAGAATGGGACGAGGAGAAGTTTATTGTTACATTAGATAGTTAGGTATAAAATATATAGGAGGTAAATAGGTACTTATGTAGAAATATATATTCTACTGGAGGTAGTGTGAATATTTTGTAGGTATATGCATGTGCTAGTTACTTGACTTGTAGTATGTAGCTAACATTGCATCAACTCGAAAGCATCCGTCACGAAACTGGATTTAAACATAAGAGATTGATTATAGGATACGAAGAGCAGGAGCATTCCTCAAATCCAAGAGATTTTCAAAACTCTACCATTATCATCCACATCTCATATCAAACATCTGCCTGTTATTCCCTTCTTTTACTAACTAATCCTACATTAACGATATAAACATTAAAGAATTCCCTTTACCATTTACCATTTACAAGGCGATAGTGATAGATAGTTTTATGTTCACTCGCCTCAACTCCACCTTATTACTAGTATTACCTATATATTAGCATTAACATACTTATGTACAATACGTTACACAACACACATATCGTATACTTTCACAATAATACATACTTATTAGTAACATGGAATAAAATAAAACAAATTCAACTAATATGGTCCATTCTATCTGGTACGATGGAGGTACTTGTTATATAGAAAGGGAGAAAATTACTACTCCCTTGAATGTTGAATAATATTGTTAACATTCTACTGCAGCCAAACATGTAATACCTTTTCTTCGTTACTATTTATTTCGGCTTCCATCAAATTAAATGTTACATTGAATTTTGAATTACATTAAATATCGTTTTGTGTCGAGTAAATACATAAATGTGGGTGCAAAGCGTTCTAAGCTACCTATATACAATTTTTTCCTGACATGTAAACCAAATCAACTATTTTCCATGGACAACCGGGATAAAAACCCAATTTACATATAAATAAAAATATTCGAATTACTTAGGTACCTAATATCATTCTAAATGTACAAAGAGAAATATTTTATATTCCCATTGTACCATAGGTGTCCAATCAGCGTGATTGTCAATGCTCAAAAAATTTTTAGAATTAACATTGCAATTCTAAAAATTCTAAATTCTGTGATTTTTTAAACAACAGTTAGCAAATGTGTAGTCCGAAATACTTTAAATTGCTAAAATATAATTATATAAGTAAGCATAGGGGTAATAATGAACTTAAATAAGTACTTACCTTACCTTTTACCTGAGCTGCTACTCATTGGATTCGCTTAACTGCCCTGTCACTTGGATTACAAGGCAGAAGGACTGGCTCATTATATTAAAGATGGAAAAGCTTAATGGAGAATCCATATATGGCTAAGCTCATTGTTCTTGGCTATGCAAAGTTGACTATTCAAATGTCAAACACCGTGACAAGACGGAAAATAATTTTCCCTGCTAAATTTTCCGTTGTTAAGAAAATCCTTTGATTGTTTCTACTTATCTTTCTTTCTTACTTAAGTGAATAGCTTGCAATTGCATTGCATTGCAAATATTGTAAGTAAGTCGACTTGAAAGGTAGACAGTAGATTACGACTACAACAGAGCAGGCCAGACTCCATGAGAATTATATGCGTACACTCGAGTTTTTATGAGAAAATCCTTTTATAATATCACACTACTTATGCCAAACGCCAAAGTTGATGTTGTATTATTAATTGACGGCTGAGAAAGAATTCCTGAATTTATTGTTACTAATTCACTTTAAGTTAATGCATAGAGCCAGCCAGAAGTAAGAATAATGTTGCTCTTAGTTCAGGTCAACAGTTGCTCTGTTTACATTCATACATATTATTAACAATACTTAGCAAAGGTACGGCTGAAGAATCAAGAACTAAAAGAAGTTTGGGGAAATAAAGAAATAAGTATTATGTGCCCAGTCCAGTTCAGTCCATTCCAGTATTTTTATTTAACACATACACAGACTACTAATTATTTATTTTTCTCCAAGCTGATACTGATACGCACACGTAGGCATGCATGAAAATTATGTATGAAAAATTGTACACAATTCTCGTACATGTTTTAAAACACATTTATGGTGGATAATAGTATTAAGCAATGCGGTTAAGGATTTCGTTTAAGCTAATCTTCAGAGATGAAGAAAGAAGCTAGTCTGGTTTGGTCTGGTCCCATTTTATTTCGCCGACCAAGCCAGGCCAGGACAGGCTAAGCCACAAATGACAAGCATGTAAAAGCTAATAAACATTATTGTAAGTGGTGTAATTAGAGTTACGAAGTGTGCATAATTAAGTTGGTTGTGGGAAGCGAGGAGATGATGTATTGGTCCACTAATGTCTGTTAAAAGTCAGACTACATTCATACAGACCCATTCGGAACTCTGGTTCTGCTTTGAGAGTACGTGTCTTGGTCTGGCCAAAGACATTATTAAGAGGTGCTTGTGCTTATTATACTTATGTACTTGGTAAAATAGTGCAAAGAAGTTCAGTTAAGTTAGAAAGATCCCAACTTAGAATGCAATGCCTACTAAATATGTTAGTAAATGTTAAATATGTACCGACCGCGACCGGTATCTTCAGTACAATGTAGTGTAATAGTATTGTAGTAAAGTTAAGAAAAATAAGTAAGTACATGAGCATGTATTGTAAATTGTAAATAGGAGTGCACTGGGTACATCAGACTGACTGGTAAGTACATACCTGTATTGTATTTTGTAAACTAATGTATGTACTAATGCCTCGCCAGGCCAAAGAGTGATCTACTGGGAAGGACGGGTGGGGAATACGCCCAAGACTCCAGAAAACTCATGAGAGTAAGCATTAGAAGAACAACTACCTACCAACCTACCTACATAGACCTACCTATGGATGAATTTAACGTTTAACATACATAAGGTAGTAGTAACTAGTAAGTAGTGTATGTATAATGTGCTTTGTATGTATGTATACAACTAAAGGTAAGAACATAAGAAAAGATATCTAGACAGAAGGGGATTTTCTGATGGAAAATTAGCCAGAAGGGTACCTTATTATTAAAAGAAAACTTGGGCTTAAAGAAATGTAGCATTTTGCTGGGGCACAAAAGTTACAAGGGATTTGCCCAGAGCAGACTTACTTTTTTGGCTCTGCCGGCTTCGTCCACACTTTCTTTCCTACACACAAACCATACACACTACTAAACAACATAACAGCCGACTTAACGTACGCTAGTTGTATTTGGATCTACTACACAGTCAACAATAGATAGACAGGCCAGTTCATCAAAGTGCACATACCTACACTCTTTGTTTTGTCCTTTAACTGATCATCTCATCTGTAGAGTCCTCGTCATCCTCAGAACACAATCTCGGCTACACACAGCAATCGGACTCCATTCCAATTCCACTTACTGGACCACTAAACTCTTTGACCTAACTCAACAACATGTGATTGTCATCCTCCGGCAAGGACTATCACATCACAACATTATTTACTATTTGCTACCCACACTTCAATACAATACCTCGCTACTTTCATCTTCAGTTCCCGTTTTAATTATTTATTGACCATTGTTCCCTTGCGTCCTCCTCTATTTACAAACAACCTTATACAGAACGCTTATATCTAGAACATTTAAACAACACATACATAATACATGGTAAATAACTATGTACTGAAACTGAATTGATAAATAGAATCGGTTGAGTTGAACTTGCGTGTCAATTTTGACACTTCGCTTAAGAAAAAGCAATTTTTAAACTTTTTTGTGACAAAACGGTTATAGAAAATTGTCTGAATGGTCCTCAATTGGGATACAGATAGGAGCGACGTGAAATTTCACATTTCTCCAAATTTCCTCCAACAAGAACATCCAAACTCCTACAAAATGATGGTAAGATTGACTAAGATTATTTTTGTTTTCATAACAATTTCACAATTTCATAACAACTTCTCGTCTGCTCTATTTTACTTATCATTAAAAGTTTCCCACTTAGCTTACCTACCTGTTATTCTTAAATTCCTTTATACTATCTTTATCGCTAGAAGTTTACCTATAGAGCAAAGTTAAGTAAAAGTATCTTTACTGTCTGCAAACAGTTATGAGTATGACTTAACCTTTGCTTTTCTTCAAGCTCACACAATCAGTCGTAAATTTAAGGCAGACGCACAAATATTTCCAAATCTTGGTGGAATAAGTGCTGCTACCGTTCTATACTCTCATGTAGTCTCATCCGCATCTTATCGATTTCACTTGTTTCCCTAAGTTATAAGGAAGGAAATGCTTCCTTTTTGGTATTCAGAGTATTGACATCGCGTTGTGCTCTAGAAATAAGTCTCTAGTAAGTAGCTGCAGCCTCACAACGAAAAACTATTACCTTCATATTTTATATTGGGTTGCGGGATCCATTATGTCATAAGGTATATCTTTGAACGAACTTTTTGACCTGGTGCCCTTAGTTATCTCATTTACTTAAGGTTTGTCCTCGTAGTAGCTTTCCTAGGATCAATCAATACTTGCAAACTAATCTAAAGTTCAAAAGTTAAGATTTAGTTTTCCACTTACCCTGTATACGATAAAATAAATGAAAATGCAAATTAATTGTTATGTTGTTTTAAGTAAGTAAATCTCCAAGCGTTTTATTAGAGACTTATATTATATGAATACTGCTGACAGAGGGAAATGTACTTAACAATGGTCATAGAGAACCCGATGAAAGAACTTGTTATGTACGAATATCACTCAAAGGATATTTATGCTACGGCATAGGTGCATTATTATTAAAATTCTGTCTATAGACTTGAAATAGGTAATATAGTCATTGTAACTTATTTGCTTACTTTTTAACATTTAACTCTAGAAATAAATCTACTTTTCATTTCTATACTAAAATTAATATTTTACTATCTAATAATTTTAGTGCATTTAGTGTATACTGAATATACAATTACTGTACTTGATGGACTAGCACTAACAATAGCAATAAGCCAATCTAGATTTTCTTAAACTTTTGTGAATAAAAGAATAAAATGCTATTACAATTACAAGGCACCTGCTCACAAGCTCTTTCTGGGTAGGAGGAAACTAAGCATTTGTATTGTCGCAGCGTAAAAGATCAATAGCTGTAGTTGTAGCGCTGCGGTTCGGTTATTATATTGGACGAGCGACTCGGAAGGTGTTGGTCTGTCAAACAATGAAGAGTGGTTCATTGCACAGCGATTCCCTAATTCTTTCCTTCTGACTATTCCAAGCACAGAGAGACCGACAGGACAACCCTGTTTACAATAGTGTCATAAAGTGATCGCACTTTTGACTTTTGGTATAATTTTGCTGGGAAAACATATCCATCCCCGTAATATTTATGTACTATAGTACATTTGCATTACATATTTGTAAAGATTATCAATTTATGTTTCTGTGTACCGCACTATACTATACAGTGTGTAGGTAGTATATATTGTAACAAAAGCTACTTATTGTTTGTTGGGAGCACTTGACTGACCTTACGACCCTACCTGCCCATGCAGTCGTCCCCATATACATATAAATCCCCAGTAATACTTACTTGAATATTTATCTGGTAATTATTCTACGAATTATGGTACACACTGGCACTTATAATAACTTACTGCCGGGAAAGCTTTCACAAACAATTTGGTTATTTGACTACACACTTTAGTTCACACGACACAACATAAATACATACAAGCCAAGTAACACACGGTTGCGGCACGTACCAATTTGTTTTTAAGAAAGGGTCCTGTCCTCACTTCATATTTATTATATTACCTACATAGTAATAATATTCAAATTATAACATAATTCATATTCATTCCTAAATTGTTGACATTTTTAGACCAGTTCCTTATAATTTCATCATTACAATGTGACACAGAGCTATGCTTCATGCCTACATTTAATAACAGAGTTCTTGTACTAAAAAATTGGGAAAGATAATAATAGTTTTTAAGTACAGGTTTCAGAAATTAGTCTTAACATTGTGTCAACAATGTAGGTATAACAAGTTAGAGCGAACTCAACAGACAAGCACAATTGGTGTGTTCATGTTGATTTGATATTGTTTTCCGTTCCATTCCTCAGTACTATTATAATACGAATTGAAGCCTATACATAAGGCTATGATTTTATTCCAATCCTAAAAAGGAGATATGTAACAGCTTGAAGTCGTAATAAAACTACCCACAGCTTAATTACGAACATCCGCCATACATAATCAAAGCGAGCTTGTTTTACATACTTTCTAGATTGGAGTATGTGTGTTTAGTGTAACAAGTCGGAATTGCTGGTGTTGGTTGTCACGTTGTAAACATACTTTAAAAGATGTGCTAATTATATACGTCAATTTCGGAAATGAACAAGTTCTTACAATGCAGTGCAAACAAAACAGAAACTACCGTGACAATTAAAGTCCTACATTTAGCTGACAGTTTCTATTTATTTTATACACAGGTTCCTCGTATATAAGTTATAGGCACATTGCTTAATTATTTAGATTGCTTCATGTGCCTCTACTCTACACGAGCATAACAAGTACAAACTTAAACTTGCCTTTTTAGCTATCGCTAAAGAAAACACTTATATGACTACTCTGGATTTTTGTCGAGATTTAGAATTCCTATAGTGTACTGCCTATAAATAATTTTTTAATCATTAGAAATTGCATTGGCAGCACTGGGATGCTTATACAAATAGAAATGATTCACAAGAAATCAAAAGGGTTGATTTCATTTAGTATAAACAATAAATTATCCAATAGCTGATAGTCTGACACCTGTAAAAGGTATGTATGCACATGCTGCCATAATCAATTCCATAAATTGTAAATTGGAGAAAAGTTTGTATGTAGCAGCTTTAGCTTTAAGACTAGTCTACTCTTAAAATTTAGTGGATTGGGTAACCTACACACGGCAGTTCATTGTTTTATCTTTATCTGCTCTACGTACTATGTACAAGTTCACTAATAAGCCAGAAAAGTTGAGCTTGCAATTAAATAGAAAAACAACATTACTATTACTCCTCTTTCATTAGTGTATCTCCAGCTTATCTAATCTATCTATGTATAAGGTTTAGTAATATATTATGAATTATCTCCTATCTGTACTTACATATTTGTACTTACATAAGATAAAGAGTGCGGTAGAACTTTCTGGTAAGTCTATCAGTTCTACCAGTTCGGTTTAGATAAGTAGACCAAGGGGTTTTGTATTCCATGTTGTGTAGAAAGATACGCAGTATAGCTTTGTCTTGCATTACACTAGTGATTTTTAAGCGGTCGGTCACTAATGAACGGAGCAAAGGAGAAGATACAGACAGATAGAAGAGTAATCTCAATTCATCATAAATGCATGTGCACCAAATGACAAATGAATAGAAGTTTTTTACAAGTTTTCAGGGAGCACTGACTGGCTCATTAGTCAAATGAATGTAAATGAATGTGTGTAATGTGTGTACACACAATTTTACTCTTGTTGTTAGCTTGCATTTTAAATACTATTAAATATCTGCTCTATCTATGTACTATCTACGTATCTAGTAAACATACTACTTGTACGTACAGCTGTGATAAACTACACTACAAGCTACACTAATCTTTTTAGCAGGCAGGGGGTCCTTTAAGTATAAATACCTTCCGAAAATCGGTCCTCTACCATTCCTCACACCTCGACATGATGTCTTTCTGATCTATCCGAAATGATATCTCACAGCCACCAACACTTTTCTTGTCCATTCAACACCTTCTTTTATTTCTATTCTTCCGTGCCACGGCCACAGCGGCCAATAAAGATACTCTTCTTTACTTCATGTTACAAACTCACCTGTGTGCTTAATGCTATATTTGTATATAGGTATATATTGAACCTATAATTTACTAGTACACAATTTTATATAACCATGTAACTTTTCAAACTAAACCATATCTTCCGACAAACTAATTGTATGAAGTAGCACGTATCATATAGGAATTGATGGATACGATGAATAAATTAGTTATACGGAAGCATGAGCTATAGTTAGTAAAGTTAGTATGAGCTTTTATGCGGCACTGCTTATACTTATACAGAGATTACAATGAAGAAGTATAAATTGTTAAGATAGTAGTACTAGATTGTAAAAATGTAACAATATATACAATGTAGGCATACGATATGCTACTTATTGGTACACTTAATACCAATTTATGGGTACTGCTATAGTTTACAAACCCTACGTTCATACCTGTGCTGGATGTGTGATCATTTCATTGCTGTCCTCTCACAATTTATGTGTAATAATAATAGTCCTTACAGAAAGCTATTACCATTACCATTATAAAGTGTATAATGTGAAGATATCCCCAAATTGTATAGTGCCAAATTGTTGGAAGGAAAAAATTAATTTGACTACGTGAAACTATGTTGGCTTTGGCTGTTGGTTCTTGTCTTCTCTGCTCTCAGTTCTTTTATGCTGCTTTGATTACAATTACGAGTGAAAGGATAAACCAATGAATTTGTACGTACATTGCTTTGCAGCTTGCCATTTCATACTCCAAGAATGGATTTAATGAAAAGCCAAAAATATTCTGCTTTTAATTTCTGAAGAGCAATTAACAATGCAAGCAAAATGCAATAATGGTAGTAATACAATAATATTAATACATAATTTCACTAAATGCGTGCGTACGTCAATATTGTGTATATTTGATTGTGGCAGAATATTATCAATACTATACACCTTCTAAATAAGATGGTGTATGTATACGCAAGAAAATAAAAATGCGGAAACTTAAGGTAGAGAAAAACTACAACAGTTGTTGTATAGGTTGTGGTGGTGTA
Organism: Tomocerus mixtus; assembly: GCA_034694165.1. Taxonomy (NCBI): domain Eukaryota; kingdom Metazoa; phylum Arthropoda; class Collembola; order Entomobryomorpha; family Tomoceridae; genus Tomocerus; species Tomocerus mixtus. The sequence goes on along the minus strand of JAQFYC010002875.1, from coordinate 11,710 downwards.
GTGGTATAAAATTTTCAATCAGAATAGGGAAGATGTGAGTTCGACTCTCACCGTGACGGAAGCGTCGACAGACGTAATCGAATGTAGGGAGATAGCGTCGAAAGACGAATCGACATCAAATGTAGAGGGAGCGTCGAAAGACGAATCGACTTCAAATGTAGAGAGATAGCGTCGAAAGACGAATCGACATCAAGTGTAGAGGGAGCGTCGAAAGACGAATCGACATCAAATGTAGAGAGATAGCGTCGAAAGACGAATCGACATCAAGTGTATAGGGAGCGTCGAAAGACGAATCGAAATACGCCTGACTCACGTAGCTTAATGGTAAAGCGACCCTCTGATCAAGAAAACCCAAGAGCACAACACAACCTAATTTTTTGATTTTTAATCTACAACTCTAGTAGCAATAGTAGTTACCCAAGTCAATTCGTCTGAAAATCTCGATCTGACCGATTAAGGTATTTTTATATACCTACTATGTATCCGGTAAGTGCATTTACTGTGAACAGAACGATACCATTACAGTTGGACAGAAATTAATGGCAATCAAGTTATATTTTTAACTTCACTGCATACCTATAGGTGAGCTTTATCAATCAGTAGTAGCACATTCGTTTTTCCTTCCAGTGATAATTGTTATGGTTTTCCTTTCGCTCGCCCGATATTATGCAAACTATGACTCGAATAAACGGATTTACCGATTCTGGAGTAAAGAAACTTTTTCGGATAAAATTCGGAAAGTAGAACATAACAATTTCAAAGCTTATAGTTAATACATGAAAGAAAAGCTTTACCATTTCTTAAAGGAAAGTCTCAGGTAATCATAACTAGTAGATCCCACTTGTAAGACCCATGTAAAATTCTGCCCTAAGAATAAATTAAGTAATCGTACAACCACTTCTCTTCATTTTCACTCACCCCTACCAAATATTGTTTACGCGCACACGAACGCATAAAACATTATAAAATACACACAAGCTAGCTAATCCGGGCTTGTTGTTATGACTGTCTCAGCAAGTGTACTTAAATTGCGTCTTAAATATTATACTAGATGAGAACACAGAACAAAACACATCTATAATAGGTATCTTTTAAAGCTAAAGCAACTTGAATTTATATGTTATCTAAATCACCACCGTGCGGTGCGGTTTGTAATGTGTGTAACATTTTAAGTAAGTAATCCACATTCCGTTGCCTATAAGATTGCTTGTTGATGTTTAAAATCCGAGGGAAATGAATCTTGGTCATATAAAAGAGTAAGTATACAATATAAGTTGTGGGGAGAGATATCTGTATAATTGAATTTAATTTATTCCTTACGTTAACTTAGCAGTAGGACATGAGAATAGTTATGTTGCAAAACAAAACAAGTTATCTCCTCTGTTGTTACAAGTGCATTACACGTATTTTACTTTATCTAGTACAATTATGACTGAAAGAATGTTAATATAAATATTCTTTATTTCGTAGAGCGTACTTAGCATAGACTGCAGACCGTGCCATATTGTTGGCTGGACTGGAGTAGTGTAGAGTGAAGTTGAACTCTAAAATCTCTAATATGACACAATCAATTATTGTTCTTAAAGAATATTATTGTATAGATTATCTGAAGATACTGTTGTTTAGACAGACAAGACCAGATCTAAGATTGGATAAGGCTAGACAATTTCCATTGTAAAGGAATACTACGTAGAGACAGCAGAGAAAGATAAAAGAATGTTGAAGTAATCGAATGAATAAAGAAAAGAAATGATATTAGTAACAGCAGCAGGGTAGCACGAAGGGATAAGGTTCTCTTGGCTTGGACTCTATGAACATGAAGACATAAAAAATTGCTATGAATTTCACTTAGAAATAAAAATTCTATTAGTTTTTTGATTCAACTATCCTGCTGCGAAGTGATAACACATTTCTCAATGTGTCATTTACTCAAGAAATGAACTAAACTAAAACAAGAACCGAGTACGGTGGTCATCTTCCTGAGTGAACTGAACTCAAGCTCAACTTGCATACTCGTAAGCCACGTCAGAATCAGAATTCTCTGTCTTGTTTTTATTTTACGGAATTTTCTAAGTGTAAGTATGATTGTAGAAGGAGGACCCTTCTATGCATTCATTCTGCCTATTTTTCTTTCAAGAAAAAAGTAATTCTGTCTTAAGATTGTAGATTTTTGCATAATGAGGCGTTACATTAGAATGAGGCTCCCATTATCATATCATCATCGGTCTATCACTCATTTCATTATCCCTACTCTTCAATTTATGTAGGTACATAGTTTGTACTCACTTCTGAAGTCATTCTTTTCTGCGTCCGTCACACAAATTCCAATCTATTACGCATACTTCTACCAAAAACGATTATGTAGGTACATTCATCCGTGTTCATCTTCATCTTCTCTCTCAAATTATCTGTTGAATTTATGTATGTGGAATGTAGTTACAAGTAGAAAGGTAGTGAACTTGCTAACGTTAGTTAAATACATACTATGTTTACAATAGCTTCGCTCCTCTTCTATTGAAAGAAGTACACATAGTACACACATTGCTTTGTATGTTTTGTTGGTCAACAAAAAATCTAAGGAAATTCAGGTAAGCTAAACACTGACAATAAGTAGTAAGCTCACTAGAATACAGAAAACAGATAGAGCACGATATTAAATGTATCCATGTGGAGATGAGTGCTGTGTGGAATGCTAAGTAGATTTTTTTGAGACCATGTCGTCGCTTGCATGCGTTCTACCTTTCTGGTGTGACTTTTCGACCAATGCTTCTCAATTAAGTCTCACTGAGAGACTACTTCCATTATGTATTTACATTATCATCCGAAGACAAGGCAGCTACACATTTACACATCCTTAGCACTATTCTTATACGTACTGAGACACTGACGCAGCCAGACACACGTATGAATGTATTATATTATCTAATGTTTTCAAGATCTTCATAAAAACTGTTTCTAAATCTCAACTCACCCGGTAGTCTCATATTATATTCTAGAAACTTGTCTGTTCTCTTCTCTTATGTCCTCCTCAGCTGTTCTCTTCTAGATATTCTTCTTACCTAGTGAAATATTTAACTACTATTCATTCCGGTAGTACAATAGATGTTTTATATGTACATAACTTAATAGATAATTATATCTGTACTGGTTATCTTTGAATACGTAATGTGAATATAGCTTAGCTTACATTAGTTAAGTTATAAGTTAGTTTTACCATGGAATACAATTCTACATATATATAGTTACTACAATTTACAAAGTATTTCATTTCCCGCAGCTTAACGCTTATGCATTTATGTATAGCCAACTTAACCAGACAAGAATATCCTAATTAGTACAGGTATTAATTAAAACTCGCAACATAAGTAATGATAGCGTTGATACCTAATCTCTAATAAGTAAATCCTAAAAATATTACACGATAATATTAAAGTATTCAGTTATTTGGGGTAAAATGGGATTTTAAGGTTCGTTATTTTCTAATGTTGTGAAGATACCTACCTAAAGTGCTTAATTGGTTACCGGAGGGATAGAATCTAGATATCTATAACCTAAAATATTTTAATTATTAAGAGATAGAATGTGATCAGTAAAATAGCGATCCGAATAAAACCAAAAATTAATGTCTCTATAGTGGACCAACGTGGTCTACATAATATTACAAAGAGCTGTCCCATATTTGTGCTCCTTTATAGAATATATATTGATATCACTACTGCCTCTCAATTGGTGTACGAAGCCTAGTAATGAAACGATGATACGTAATAAACTTCTATTTTATGCTGAATTACTTCGCAGAAAGAATGTAAATTAGAGTAGTGAATTATGGTAATGATTTAACGGGTGAAATGCATTTGTTTATATTTAACTTTTTGCATTCTAAAGAGAAATGCAGGGAACAAACGTAGCACCTACGGATATAACAAAACGGGACATTTACGCAAATAGTAAATGAGTAAAAGAGTTGGTAGATAGACTTTGCAGTAGACTCCTATAATTATATGAGTGGGATGCGCCCTCAAACTATTTTTCACAGACTTCCCTATATTACTACATTACCTATGCCTTTAGCATTATTTACACACAGGTTGCCAATTGAAAGTAAACACCTAGACCTAGACTCAGAAAACAAACATAATTTGCCTCTTGGCATTTCCTTACTTGTGTTGTGTTGCGTTCTGTTCAGTAATAAGGAAAATTATATATTAGTTATACATATATTTAAGGGCTAAGCGTTTTAAAACAAGAGAACAAGTGCATCTGCATCTAAAGAATTGAAACTTGAGATGAAACCCACTTGTATCAACAAAGATATTTTATCTTGCATTTTTGATTAACTAGCTGAGCCAAGCAAAATTTAGTCCTTTTCTTAGCTCACAACACAAATACAACAATCAGTAGAGAATGGTAATCAAAAGATGTAAATCTATTTGCAAGCTAAACTGTGAACATGTTAAGTTAACTCATCCATGTAATTAGTATAATAAACTATAATTACACACGAATGAATGTTTAATCAATTTACAGTTGTCTTGTAGCCTTCTTATGATTCTCTCCTCCCTTAAAGTATATACATTTAAATTTGCATTTCGTTAGTATAGATTACGTTATTAAGAAGACAGAGTTTTAATTTAGCTTCTTAAATAGTTTCTGCATCAATCCAGCAAATTATTGCAAAACAGTAACAATGGGATAATTTAGTGAACATCTCAATCTTGAATGCATACGAAATTAAGTTGGATGTAGATTCTTAAACAATAGTTAGTTTATTTCGGGATCTTTTCCATCATTAGCTGAAATTCAAGTTGACTGCTATAAAGGAAAGTGTAAAGCCTACTTAATAACTAAGATTTTGCATTTTGCATCATTTGATCATCATTACATTAGCAACTCCATAATCACGATTAATTAATTGTAATTAGAATTACAGGGAGCACATACATCAACATCAACTCTTGCTATTTTCATTAGAATTGTTGTGTAGGTTGGTGTTAGCGTTGGTACGCATAGAAGATGTTAGCTTGGCTTGGCCGTGTCGGTGCCCCGAGTCACTCTCATTAGTGGGGAGCTCAAGCTGAAGCTAACGATAAGTAGTACATATAAAGATTCATAAAGATGAGTTTATTATCTTTGCTCCAGCAGACCAGTCAAACAAGCTAGCCATTTCGTATCTTTACTCTTTAGTTCTTTAGCTCTGGAAAAAGTTGTTGCTGCAGAGATCTATACTCCACTCGACGAAAACGAAGAGTACCGACCGCCGGTGCCTGGAGTTCTTAGGCAAAGTTTATGAAGATTTCAATGCTCACTCCTCTCCCTATGAATTCTGTTTTTCGTCGACGGAGGGAGCTCTCATCTTTTAGACTCAACATCGCTGTCACGTATTCCCCCCTTATGTACGTGCTATGTTAATGCTAACGCTGAATTTTGTTCGGAACTGAATGTGAGACATGAGATTTCTTTAAGCCTTTACTTTGCATTATACACAAAGCTTACTAAGCTTTACTATCTTTATTACATTAAAGTATGTTGTAAAATACACATTAATGATTTTAACAAGTATTTACTTATATTATGATATGAGACTACCTTTACACTACTCAATTTAGCGAAAACTGGAACAAGACGCAGACGGTCGTGTACAAAGTACAGCTTAATCTCAATAATGGTATTATTTCTCTACACAGCAAATACATTATTATACTTTCCAATTGTAAGTAGTAGTACCTGCTTTGCAATGAACATGAGTGTGTAATAATGGTAGGTATAGTAGTTCTATTAGATCTATATTAGAAGTAATGAGTACGTAAAGTATTACCAGACCACTCACTCAATACCTAAGCTATGAATTTTACATGTGTATACGATTTTCGTAAGTTGTATCAAGTAGGTATTATTTACTTACTGCTGTACCAAGTACCAGGCCAGGACAGGACAGTTAAGTTCACGTTAGCTTTGTTGAGGTTTAGATTAGAGATGTAAAAGAATCTACCCAATTCTCTAGGAGAAATTCCTGAGTCTCATTTAATTTTGTATCCCTCTGACTGCACGTAATTGGCATATCTTTGCTTCTTTCACAATTATTTACTACTTTTTAGTCAGAGTATTATGTACTTAATTACACATTCTTGGCAAATGTCTATAAACAAAAGTAAATTGAGACGTGATTTTAGGTCGGTTCAGATCTGTTATATTTTGTTATGTTGCAAGCATTGTTGTAACTTACTACACACTGTACTAATACTAATAAACTGACAATATTTCCACAGCATTATTGTCTCCTTTCCTAGAAATAAAATTATGAAATACTTGCGTTAGAAACTGAAGGAGAAGAGAATTGGGGATAATTACCGATAATTTTTGTATATTCAAGTGAAACGGAGAAATGAAGGAGGAGAGCGCAGTTTTCAGCTCTATTAAAAGGGAAAGAAACGCAGGCAAATGAAAGAAGAGTAAATAATTTATCTGCTAGTCTGAAATCAAAACTTCATCGCGTACACAAACCTAATGAAATAATGAATGCCTAATGCAAATTACGAGACGGGTTTTGGACAAACCTCTGTAAAATAACTTAGCTGCAATTGGTTTCTTTGGGTAGTTAATGTGAGCAAATGATTAGACTTTAGTATCAGTACAAGAATATTATGTAGACTTGCTCAATCAGATTCTTCTTTCCTCTTCTTGATTCGGATTTAAATACAATGCAATGTAAATCTCTTGTATTAGTATTTATGTATAATAGTAAGTAGTTAGAAAACCTTAGCTAAATACTAAGTGCAGAGTACGTAAGTGAAGTAAGAATAGGTTGAGATGTTGAGAATGTTGAGATGAAACTGTGAAACTGAGTGATGTGGATTTTGGATGTGAGATGAGAGCTAATCTGAATCTCAACTTGTACTTTAGTTCCTTTGCATCTCCGTCATCCTTTCCTTCTTTTTCAGTGAGACTCATCACATCACTACCGAACCGACTTGACTTGACTCTACAGACTTTTTCTCCATCCGCTATTACTATTCAAACACTCGTCTCACTTCTTACACTTATTTTTTCTCTATGTATGTACTATACATTATTATTGTACTATTTACTTCTTCTTCGAGAATAGTAAAGCTATTACGTAGTATTTTATATCATAATATACATAGATGAATGCACATACATGTTAAAAAGGAAGACTACCTAATTTATTATTAAAGATAGTAAGTAGGTACCCATACTATATAATACTATTCTATATAACATAGTTGTAGTTACTTAGGTAGTATTTAAGTATGTGGACCTACACTGCAGATACACACACAGTAGAATCTTAAAAAAGTTTTTATGCGGCTTGTCTTCTCTTGGATTGGACTGGACCGGGCCAAGCCATGCCAAGCCAAGTCAGGTTGAGAAAAAATAAGGCAGAGACATGCAAGTTCTAATGAAAGCTAATTATATGCTTTAATTGCCCAGGTATGCCTCGTTTCTTTTTCCTTTGATTGCACACCTCTCTTCTTCTTCTCTTTCAGAAATCCGTTCTGAGGCACTTCAAAGAAAGTCAGTCCTTCTCTTCGTTCATCTCAGCATACATCTTCTTTACCCTTTCCTTACATTACATTATTCTATTCTATCCTTTCTTTACACTTTGAATATGCTCAGAACACAACATACTTGCTAGATTCACATTTAAACTACATAAATACTACGTAGAAGAAGTTTCTATAAAACATCTATGGTATCTATACTATTATTTTCCTTGCCTACGTGGTTGTTGTATTGTATCTATCTGTGAAATGTAATCGTAACCGTTGCAACTATATATTTATCATACATAACATACCAATATAATGATACGTGTGAGCCTATATGCAACTACCTACATACTTATATACAAATAAACCCCACAATTACGTCTCAATATGTAGCATACAGTTATCTCATCTTCTGAAAACGTGCACATTTCGTCGCTTGTCGTATATCACACAACTCTTTTACATTAAACTATCACATAACATAACTATCTATAACACAAATTACATTTTGCATTGGCGTTCCTTCATATGTACATATAAACAATCAAAACCAACTAAAAGTCTAAGTCTAAGGTACCCAGAAAGCTAAACTCTGACAAATGATAAACGCCACAGCAGACGTCTTTGTTCTGAGCAGTAGGTACTTATTCTTCTATTTCTTCTTTAGACTTCTGTTTTGTGTTATGTAGATAATAGAGGGATCGGTAGTTACAGTAAGGTGTAATAGAAAATGTTAAAACTTTGTATGAGCATAATAATAAGTAAAGTTACCTATGTACTACCTACTACCTATCTACAAGTTATGTACATAAGGTAGTGTATGGACAAATGTATGTACACACTAGGATCTATTTTATATTAATATGGTTGTACGATGTATGTATGTATATATACACACGGTAAAGGCACTATAGACACTTCCTCGGTCATCATTTATTTACTTTGCTCAAAATTTTCTCTGTCTAATGCTAACTAATATAAGACGATTTGAAATGGAATCCGACAGAAAGACATGTGTCATAAAAGGGAGGTATTGTGTCTTGTGTGATGCTCCGTGCCGGTGGTTGTACATGCCATTTCGTGGAATGATTCATTATAGATTCTCCTCTAGAGAAAAAGAATCACAAGCTAAGAAAAAACTTCTCTCCTCATTAATATGCAGATGTGATGCAGACGACCTGTGTGATTTATGTCTCTTTACTCTTCCTCCGTCATATTTTACTCCATCACACTTTTCGCAAATGAAACGAGCCACTTACTTATCTGCTGTATGAATTCAATCGAAATTTCTTCCTCCTCTCTTCCTTACTTACATACTACCGCATGCAATACACTATAGGAGGTCTTAGATACTTGTGTAAATGCTCACTATTACAATTTACATTTCTTACAATTATCTTTACGTAGGTACGTTTACTGATGTATAGTTTGTATTCACTCATATACAGGCAAAAACAAAGCTATGTGGACTTTACTTGTTTTATAAAGGATAAAGTGCTTAGTTAGTAGTTCTAGAGTATAATAATCAAATTCTAAGTCAATAGTGTCCCGCCTTGTCCTGTCCTGTCCATCTGTCTTGTGGTCATTACATGTCATACACAACGTACTCAGCTTGCTCAAAATTAAATAACTATCAGTCAGCTCACTTATTCTGTTTATGATTGTAAGAGTTACTTATCTTTAGCTTATCGGTGTCTCTATCTCTGTGATGTCCGCTACTTTTTTCATTTTGTCATTGATCATCTTGTTAACGAACCAAGATTCATATTTCACAAGTGTCATGTCACCTATCTCATAGTTACATGAATGCACGTTGCTTTTGCCAACATTTTATTTTACCTGCAGGAAACTATTTGTATTTAGTACATACACTAGGTATTATTCTATATGGTAAATATATATACCATGAACCATGCTAAATGGTATGCCCTCATTCTTAAACGCATACAGTAACAGTAAAGTACTTGTACATAAATTTCCGTGATTCTTAAGCGATGGATCTCGGTATTCTTATGAATAGGAACATAAATAATTTATAATAATGAAAGAATGAAGTGAGTGTGAGGAATTTGCTAGAGTACAGTACACCTGTGTCTACTCAGTCAATGAAAAACTTTGAAAAGTGGAGGCCAAGCTAAACCAGTAAATATCAAAATTAGTGTTTAAGAACTCATCTTGAACTATGCAGCTCAGTAAGCTCAGATTAAGTAGAGGGTACAATAAGAATTCATGAAGGAAGAGCAAAGACATGGAAATGTGTTTTGTTTTGGCTTCTCACAATAATAATGAGCTATCAGCCCACCGTGCCCGATAGTAGATTAACAAAAACTCATTTATTAGATCTCTCAAAGTAAAAGTAGTTGGAAGAGTATACAAAACGTACATATATCACATAGGTAACCATTATTAGGATATTGTTAGTTCATTTCACTCTACTACACGGTACAGGGTACAGATCAACACAACTATTAAGTAGAAAGAGTATAGCTGACTGGACTGAAATTGAAAATTTTCCGTTTTGACAAGCAGCAATTCGTCTTGACGAAAATCATTTATACAAACTACAACAAACCATTATAGTTTGGTCTGTAGTTCAGTTAGAGTCGTTCCTTTGCTAGTTAGTACAAGCAGAAGTAAAGCCAGGATTTCTTCTACTGTAAATATCTTTAATAGTTCTTCTCAAACTAAACTCAAACTACTATGTAATAAGGGCTAGGGCTAGGGTTCGTCTTCTTACTCAATCTACTTACATCCATTCGATTACCAAAAAGTTCAGCCAGTCAGTACATGCCATAAAGAACGTTAATTTCATTCTCATCAGCATAACCTCAACCCAATACAGTATTGCTTAGCTTATGTTATGACAGTAAGTTAATGTTATACGGGTACATAAGTTACTAAAACTGTCTTTTACTCTTAGCTTCAGTTCGAACTTTGAAAATCGAATGAAGAATCAAGAAGGTAGGCAACCAATATTTCAATACAATACAGTACTTACATACATAACGACCATATCTGTTCATAAACCATAGATTCTTACTCGCAAATAGTGATCTTGAAATAGTATAATGGTAAATACTACTAGAGTCTTATACCTACACAATATTCCTTAATATTATTACCCGCCACGAAATAGGTAGGAGCATGTACTATGTATATTAAATAATTCGTAAAATATGATGTTGTGGGAGTCTAGTTATGAGTACTTACCGTCTTCACTCGTACCTAAGTACTAAGTACGTAAGTAAAGTAAAAAATATGGGGTCTGCCTGTATCGCTTTAAAATATTCCAAAGTGATTGATTAACTTATGAATATTCTTAAATGTTTTTTCCTTGTGTACGTATGAGTATTTGTATGAAGTGAATTCATTCACCGCAGTTTTTACCATGCAGTTTTATTTGCTATTGTGCATTATGGTTACCTACTGTAGACACATAAACTACAGTAGTCAAGTTCATAAGACAAATTACAATGGAATCTAGCATAGCACACAATTTAAACAAAATATCTCTGAACTTTTTCTGTTTTGTTTACACATTCATTTCAAGTTGTTTACTTTACAGGTAGGCAATATAAAAAATTGCAATACTGTCCTATACAGAAATATCTATGCATTATGCAATAGTATATGACACTGACACTATGGCTAAAAGATGTGTTCTGTTAAATAGAAAAGTTCACTTGGTCTACCGTGATATGGCATGTCAGAAAAACATGAAACGAAGGAACGAAGCAGAGGGGGAAGTAGTAGAGTAAATGATACCTAAGCAGAAAATAATTTTTTGCCTAAAACAGCGATATTTTATCAGTACCCTTCCCAAATTATGTCCAATTGTGTGAAAGAGTGACTTTGACAGACAGAATACCGAATGCCTACTGTCTAGCTAAATATCTCTTTACTTGAATTCCATACCACTGTTCACGAAATCTTGGTGGTCGGACTGGTATTGTAGAATTTCATATTATGCATTTACTAAAAACTAATACTCAAGGAAGAGACAGTCATTAATGCATACCTCATATGAATATAATGGAGTTAAATTACATTAGGGTAAAATATACAATAACAGAAAGTAGGATGATAAAGTAGGAATTCAGTTATGATGATACAACTAATTATCGGTTACCGTATTTACTCTAATAGGCGCCCATGGGCGTTTAGTCAAATTTGATGTTTTTGGAGGGGGCGCTTATTAGAGA
>JAQFYC010002874.1:0-23148 GCA_034694165.1 Tomocerus mixtus | reverse complement strand
TATTTACATGTGCATTCTAGGTGATCTTTTCTTGTTGCCTAGCACACGTAGAAGGCCTGGAATATTTCCGTTAGGGATTGCACACACACATACACACAAAGTTGATAGGAATAGGGAACAGTGAGTGCTCGGCTGGTTTTCTCGTGTAAGACTTTTCCGATGAGTTTCCTTCATGCGTGAGATTCAATGATCTACTTGTGTGCACATCAAAGAATATCCAAATGCTCAAGTCGGTACAATTAAGATGATGAGATTGACAGTGATATGCTTCTTCGATTTGCATTATCAGCCAGCCTCCGGCTACGTCCCATCCCTCAAACACGCACACACTCTCTCACATTACTTCCTTAGAAGTCTTAAGTCACACACAAATATACCTATTCACTATTCACTATACTTACACATTTTTCTCTCTCATACAGTTATACTCATACTTCATACAGTTTATTATGCGATTTGTGTCATATTAAGTATTCTCTTCGACAGCATCAACTATCAACATTTTCTCAACACCCCGTTTACTATGCAAAATATATATGTATGTCTCCACTACATGCAAATAGCGTTGTGGATATCTGCTAAAAATTTCTCTGCAACCAGAACACCTAAGTAAGTATGGCATTCATTCCAAAGTGCATTAAAAAATCTTATATAGCACATTCGTTAATTGTTAGTACGTGTAAAAACGTATGCAAATAAGGGTATGCTATTGAAAGTGTACTATTTTGGTTAAACGTTCTTGCCAGGGTTGCCAACCATGCATTTTGGCTAAACAGGCTGTCTCTACTCTCAATATATGTACTCTGCATATACAATTCTTAACTAAAACTGCTTCTTTAGAAGCCCTATTCTGTATTACGCAATAAACTGTTCTACTGTAGACGCGTGTATTTTCACTCTGTGATTTATAAAATTTATTTCGGATTGAAACTGTGGAGGAACACGGTGTACACAGTAAATAGTATCTACCGACTAGTGAAGTGTAAAGCATATTATGAATTTACGTTCATCTTGCAATGTATATTTAAGCATCTTCATCTCGAAGGACCCCAGGTGAAGAAAAAGGGCTGGACAATTTTCATTTCGTATTTAGATATGAAAAGGAAATGTATGTAGTGCAATGTTAAATGAGTATGCTTTACATTTCATTAGCCACTGTGTGCTATCTAAAAGTACTGATCTCATAAAGCATTTAAAGATGTTACTGTTTATCAAGCACTTCTTCGCATTGGAAATAATCCATTGATTTTTACATCCATGGTCTGAACGAACGTATGGTTACCCAAATAAACTAGATGCAATCTCCTTTCACCGCAGGAAAAGTCATAATATGGCAATGTTGTAGAGTTGTGCCTCATTTGATGAAATTGTGAAAAGAGAGAGAAAGAAAGAGTTCGGATATAAGTAATAATATATTTAATATAGGCATTATAATAATAATATAGTATATCCTGCCAACTTGTTTGGATCTCCCCCCGGCAAGCAGGCAAAAGGAAGATCAGAAGGAATAGATAGAGACAGACGGGCAGGAATCTCTGCTCCTTGTAGATACGATAATAGAGCTCAAGTGAAAGCGATAAAAATCTACGAATTTTTCACTTCTGTGAACTCAATTGAAGCATTTCCTCATCTTCCTTTACCTCCCGACTGTCTGCTCTACTCCACCACTGCATCAAAGTTCAGTTCAGTTAACTCACCAGCTCCAGCCAAGGAAGCAACGCAATAATAATCACCAATATACTAAATTATAAATCACCATCAAGCAGAATAGAGTTTACTATACTACTTTCTATAGTGACAATGTAAAGCACTAAAGCAAACACATTTGTTCTCCGTACTTTACAGTTTACATTTTATATCCCATTTATTTCTCTGCCACCATCAGCGGTTTTCACTAGCTGCCTGCACACACATTATGCTCCATTTTTACGAAATACCTGGTTGTAGTAATTAATTTGGTCATACATTACTTACTCATTACTTGTCTAATATTACACCGTATTCACCCAAATTGACCCCTACACGACCATTGTTGATCCCAGAAAACTGTGTACGAATGTTTAAAATATATCAGCTCTCCCGGCACCCTACCCCTTGACCTCCGATTTTGCCCGCTCTTATTAGATCTCACAATATGGTCTCATTCCTTATTTAAAAGCAGATACCATTTAATTTAAATTACTTGTCAATAATAAATTATTACAGACGCACTTCACTACTTCTGTATGATAAATTATTTGTAAATGCAAAAATTACACCATAGTTGGGTACCTTTGGTGGCAAATATTTCGTATCTTGAAATAGAATGTAGTAGCGTAGTTGGAGGTACCTAACTAAATGTAAATTGCGTCTCATATGTACATATTGCACAAGAGGAAGGAGAGGGATTAGAGATGAGCGAGTGTTAGATTTTCTAAACCCGCACTAACCCGCACTAGCTAAATTTTCAACGCAACCCGCTTCAGAACCCGCTTTATATACAATTTTGGAACCCTACCCGCACCCGTATCAATGCCAACCACAACCCGGTCCCTTTCCACGATGTAAACTTTATTGAACTGACACAAACTCAATGCACAATTGTAACCATTTAACTGTACCCCAATTTTTTATGTATTTACAGTTCTCTTTGTAACTGTAATCTTAATCTGTTACCCAACCCAACACGCATCCAACCCGCACCCGCCCCTATCGTCAAAACATTTTTAAAAACAACTAAAAGTCGCTGCGGGTTGTTGCGGGTTTGCGGGTAGGATTCTCATCTGTATAGTAGTAGGGATACCAAGTGAAAATAAATTGGACTCACTGCCAATTATAGGGATAGGTGTACTACACAGTATATAGTATAAAGTATAATGGTATACCGGCGTCTGCAGTTTAATATAGGATATAGTGAAGTGAAATCGAAACGGATGAAGTGGAAACGTGAGAGTATTCAAAATTGGCAGTTCAATTAAGTTTGCCCTTCTTCCGTGCATGCTGTGGCCAACAACTTTACAGGAGGATATTAGTTTCCCAGCAACATTTGTACTTTTTAGTAGTATTAGTACATGCAGATAATAGATATCTTAAGGAAATCCAGCAAGAGCCACTGACTCTTCTAGTTAATTCACACCAAGGAAGCCAATGCACCTAAAATGGCAATCTAATGTACGAAAATGGCTAGGAATGTATTGTTGGAGCAATTCCCTTCTGCTTCTACGTTTAGCATATTACACACGGTGCATACAATACAGTAATAATATAACATAAGTATTCTTGCTTAGTTACTAGTACTACTGTAAAGAATAGATACTAAAAATCCGCATGTATACAATGCAGTAGTACATAGGTTAGTGTAAGTGCATGCATAACTTAACTGGGAGTAGATGCCTTAACATGTAGGTATATATGCAAAGGGTAGTAGTCGAGTAGGTATCAGTAGTTAAGTGTTTTAGATAGGTATTTGTTATATTTGTAATGTTGAAGTAAGCGGCAATCAAAGAAAAGGATAAGGCTCTGTGTGTGTAGTTAACAAGTATTCATGAGGATTTTAAATGAAAAAGAGGAAGGAAGGAAGGCAATTAAGAAGAGGAATAAAAGGATCCTTGCCGTGGCTGCACATAGCTTTATTGTTCATGTTAGTATGTAATTATAGCGGGGGACATGGCAAGATATGGCAGGGATAGCAGTTATAGCAGTAAGAGGACGACGGCAAGGAGAATAAGTGGAACTAAGTGTGACTGTATATTAATGGTAAGTAAGTAGAGTCTGAATGGACTAAAGAAAGCTACGATCTAGATCTACAAGGAAATAGTATAATAATATAGAGCAGAAGAGGAGAGAGAATAATAGTGTTTTCAATTCGCTTCATTTGATCAAGTTAAATTCCTTTGCTGGTTGTTAATGGATTTTAGGAGGAGAATTGGAGTCAAGTGTCTCATCTCATGTCCATATAAAATACGCATTATCCAGAATACGACACTCACTGCTCCCATGCTAGTGGTACTGGAGGAGACTGGAGAGGGAAGAATATAAACTCTCCTTATGCCTCCTGTACAGAGTCAGTCTAATAGTTCTTCTGTCTTGTCCTTATTTTCATTTCTTAACACCACTGCACACCACTGCACTGGGCCAGTGCCTACACCCATGGTTATCCATATACTATATATTATATGTAATGACATTATAGTACATAATATAATATGAAGTATAATAATAATAGTACCTTTTACACCATAAATCCTTTATAAATTATTTACCATGTTGTTGTCTACCTGGGTCTTGTATTAATTAATAGTACATACATAACTAAAGAAACCAAGTCATCTTTTGTCTATCTGTCATCTATCATCAGAAACCAGAATAGACCAAATCACTTATTTACATGGACCAAGTCATATTCTTTGTCATTCGTACCTTAAATTGCTACTATTCAAATTACTTGCTAAAACTAAATTCAGTCAAGTACTTCAAGGTTCCTTGAAAGAGGAAGCAAAATATTATATTAGCTAAATACTTTATACGATGAAAAAGCATTGCTAAGCACTGGATGGGATTTCAGGAGCACGTTGATCATTCGTAGGCAATACACCTAATGCCGAATAAAAGTACCGGTAAATGACTAGCATTACGCGTAAAAGCTGACAGTATTAAGCGTCTTTCCGACCCTTTCACATGCTTTAAACGTAATTCTTGATTCCTGAATACTGTGATTACATTTGGACTAGCGATAACTATCTAATTGTCTTGCAACAACATAAAATGTAATTATATGCATATTTCCTTCATATAAATGTATCCTTGCAATTAGTCACCTTTATAATTTAACGTTGTGGCAATTGCAATAGCTAATCCATTAATGTACCGTACAGTACACCCACGCATACATTTTCAAGACTTTAAAGATAGTATTCACATATTCAATGTAAAACGAATAATGAATAGTGTACTAAATATTGTTACGTAGTCACAGTCACAAGTACGCTTACTGCATACTAAGTAATTCCGGAAGAGCACTACTTTTGCTTCTTTGTGTATTAGTGAATGAGACAACCGTATTATGTCATTCAGTGACCCGTGGACCAAATGGTCCCATTTTCGAATCTAAGCAACCCTAGTACCAATGCTATTGAAATTTGAAAACAGAACTCAAAAAAGTTGACCCCTTCAATAGTTACAGCACAGACGGACATCATCGACATCATCAACACCGCCGGCAGGCTTTTCCTAGTCCTATCCTACCCGGCCATGTACTTATAACTCCTCTTTGCGCTCACTCATTCACATAAAATCATATACCGATAAATTAATAAATGAACAATGGTTTTGGTGTATTATAAATATACCGATACATTAACTTACAGGTATGTATACTATCTGTACTGCAATGTGAAATCAAAAGAGTGCTTGTCAGGTTCCGGTCACGGAATGTCACTACTCAGGAGATACAAATACATCTACATAATAATAAAGTATGGATATGCAGTTTTGTCGTTTATCCTGCAACATGCTTTGTACTTCTGGCGCTAGGAAATGATAATTAATACTGAATTAAATCGTGTCAGTTCATCTTCATGTCAAAAGTATAACAGAATACCTTACCTATAATTATTTGTATGTACGTATTTATCTATTTTGTGTGTCCAAATTTGTGTATTTTGTGTGTGTGTCCAAATTGTGGGTTTGTTCTTTTCTTTGCATCTATTTTCTTATTAAATAATTCAATATATTGCATTGTAGTAGTATGCTATTTGTAGTGGTGTGTAACGGTGAAGTAATTGTTGTGACTGCGAACAATGATGAGGGTACCGAATACCAACGAAACATCGGGCAATATTCGGTGTTCGCTTTGCCTGCTGTGCCACCTCATTAGATGATAATATCATCGGATTACATCCAGTTAAGCCCGATTTAATTAAGGCAATTGTGTGGCCTCTCAGTTAGTAGTTCTACACACCCCACCATTCAGATATAGTTATAGTCTCAACAAACCCAAGTTCCCCAAGCCTATAGGTAGATAGGTATTTATTTAACTGCATACATAGGTACCTAACCTATGCTTAGGCGCTTAAGATAATACACGTAAGCATTCAGACTGTACACTATATATCAAATAGGTCTTCATCGTAAACCTTATTAGTATGTAGGTATATTCCATGGGTACGGTACTACTTCCCTATATTCTTCCCTTAAATCCCTTTTAGCATACCTACCACTTATAGTATACCATTTAGGAGTACATTCATTATTTTCCTAAAAACTGGTAATAAAGCCTTCCAGATATCATTTCATTATTACTGTTTTACGACAAATAACGGTTTGTGGGAAGTGCAGAGTAAATAAACTGGATAGTAACCACTATAAATGACCAGCGAAGGTACATTTTTTGTCGAATCTCACATCGCCCCACATAATATAGTCCGTTTTTGGTCAAATCTCACATCGCCCCAATAAGTTTGGGCATTGTGAGAAAGTAAAATTTATCCTTGCATTGAATTCCGTTAACACAATTCAAAAAGGTTGAACCGTTTAAAAGTTCTGATATCCGTCCAACACTTTAAACGTTATTTTGTATACAGACGGACATTACGAAACCATATCCAGCTTCGCTGGTAATAAATCGTTGGTAAATGTTGTAGGAAAGGAGCTTATATTTATTATCAAATTAATTGCATTTTTATGATTGGTAATATCATGGTGGCCATCATAGTGACCGAGGTGATCAAATTTTCATGAAATCTCAAGTTGCCCCACGTATGGGGTAAATTGAAATGCAGTTGTATTCCTGATGACAACAGCTTTCCAACGACACCTCATTTGCCATAGGTTGCCATTTCAAAAAATGAGGAGCGGAGCCAATTTGAGTAATGGTGGATACAGACAGACACAGCAAATCCATAAAGAAAACAAGCTCCTTAATAACTATTAATACTTATTTCTAGTAACCCATCAAGTTGCGCATCACTACTTGGGTGCGCTAGAAAATACAATACTTTTCCCAAGGAAACGTAATCGGTATAAGTTAGGCATTCATACATAGAGAAAGATGAAGCCTTACTAATATTCAGGGCGCATACCAGAGAAGCAGTTGTTTTACTGTAAAAATTACTAAAGATGTGCATTATTTAGGTGAGGTGTGTATCTGTTGTGTTGTTCTTCAGTATAATCTCATGACGAAAGGCCTTAGTTTATTTTTAATTATATAGCTTCTTCAATATCAAGGACGATCCAATTATGACGACACCAGAAAGGGAGAGTGAGGGAGTTCAGGAATAAGATGAATGTTTAGTATATTTAGTATTACTATTGCTAATTAGAGCTAGCGAAAATTAAGACAAAGCTAGAGAAAGTCCCTAACAGCAAAGGGGTCGATACTTGCAATCTTTCGGTTTAAGTTGGTACATATTTATATACTATTACAATATAGTGTAAATATATTCCCGTTGGTGGTCTAATTTTCTAAAGTGGTTCTATTCTCTAGTGCAGAAGAGCTTTACATTTTTGCAATTAAGATTAATTTATGAGTGTATAGTGTACATACAACATATTTGTACATATTTGTACATATTATTTGTATAAAATGTTTTTGTCGATAACTTATAATATGCAGATTACTTATATTTTATATACCTATATGCACTAATTAGCAGCATATATCAGTAATATTATTTATTAAGCAGTTCTTTATGGAAGATTTAATCTTCTTCCCTACTTACATGTTGTCTCAATTGACTTCATTACCGTAGCTAAATCACTCTTTTTAGTGAGCATTGGCTCTTCCGTAAAATTAATTTATCTAATTTATAATATTAATTTACTAATAAGGACACGTTTCACTTGATCTCAATTTTATCTTCTTCAAAGTGTAGCGCTACATTACACATCTTTTACAGCTTACAAATCATTAAGGTAACACTTCTGTAATAACACGGTCCTATGGGTATGTATACTGAGACTCATTGGTGTTCTAAGACAAGATACTGATAAGAAAAGATGTAACTTAGATGAATTGTCTATGAGTCAAAAATGCGTCAGTCCTACGAGGTTTTAAACATTACAGTAGTAGAGGTCGATAATTGAATATTTAAAGGAAGTTTCCGAACACACGGTACCTATAAAATACATATTTGTAATCCGTAATCCACTTTGCAGAGGAGGAAAAGTTAGTGAAAGAGGTGGGTTTTTCTGCCCACTGTGAAGACCGTACAGCAATCATTGAAAGGTAACCTACCATAAACTTTGAACCTATTGCAGCTGTAAACATTAAATGTGTCTCGTGCTCGTGTTGGAAGTTGTTAGCCTATGGGGGCTAGTTAATGAATGGGACTGTCGGAAATTAGACAACTCTACGATTTGTAGCATTTGCCACATCCACATAATTTCTGAACATTACATTGTGCCCAAGAAACACAGCACAGCAACTGGACGAAATTGCGACAGCATGAGATACTCTTACTTTCATACTACTATGTATATAGGTATGTATAATGTATGTATCATATGTAGTATTTAATACGTAGTACACGCATTATTTGGTAGAATCCAAGGTTGCTAATAGTTGTGGCCCTCTGGGGTAAGGATTCTACTGTCCAAAGTTTCTTACTTTTTTACTTTTTCCCATTTGGTGAACAAAGTTGCGTTGCAAGTTAAGCATTTCTATATCTTTGGAAAGTAAAATAATTAAAAACATTAGGCTGGACCAAACTTACCCCACTACTATAGCAGCCTTTGGTAGGGTTAGCACAAGTCAAGCTATAGGTAATTACAGACTTATATTTAAATGATCATCAAAACAAAGGAATCGTATCATTAAAACAAAGTGAAAATCATTATTTATTTGCGTCATTAAAACAAAGAACAGTGTCTTTTAATGTGAACATTAGAACAGAATGAATTATCAGTAGTGTGAAGGCAATAATCAGTCAAACATAGATCACAAATATAGTGTGTGCTTTAGTGGCACCCCTGGGCCTACTGCCTGCGTGATCGTTTTTTATCTAATGGAATATTTTTTGCAGCATCTGAATAAGTATGGAGTTTCTTCATTGCTGCAAGTGCAATGGTATGCTTGTACATATTGTTACTCATGGATTAAATGGTAGCCGTATGGTAGCCGTAATTATATACTAACGCTGTGACCTGGTCCACTTATCAGCTTAAAGGTTTGCTAAGGAAGTATATCTACTGCCTACTGCCCACACAAATACCACTCCTCTTTTGAGCATAAAGTCCCCCCCCCCCAATGTCCTTGCTTTATGAATAAGATTTTTAGAGATTTTTAAAATTAGGACCTGAAACTTCATTCTAATGCTGCAACACGGATGTAGCGCATCTGTGTATAAGTAGCAAGCACTGTGAGTGTTAGTATACCTGCATACAGTTCACTACACAACTACTGTACTATGATATGTATGTATTTAACAAGTTAGTTACTGCTCCATTTGTCCTCCTGCAACTAATATCCTAATGGGACATTGGGAAGTGAAAGGCAAGTCCACCGAGAAAGGCCAATAATAATAATATGTGAATGGAAACCACAGAGCAGACCTCGACCAGCATTAACGAAAATAGTATAATTACTCCAGTATTCGATCCGTCTGCAGCTGCAACCCCACGTACAATTAGTACATACCATACCACTAACTTGTCCTTTCATTACAAAGGGCACCACACCAAACATAAAGATCCTTACATACATGTACTATACAGTACATAGTATTGATGGGGTTTCCTCAAGGAGCTTTTAAGTAGCAATCTAACTAAAGACTCATTTGACAATATAGAAAATATCTTTTAATTGTGAGCAACTATCAGTAATTGAAATAAAATAATTACTAGTTGAAAAGTTTAGCGAGCGAGCACATTAATTTGTTTTAGTTGAATAGAACCAATGCATTGAGAGTGACCATACAATATCATTATAAAAGAATTCAATTAATTCCTCTAAGGTTCGTCGAATGTTCCTACCATATGTAAATAAGATAGTATATATTATTTGGAAATTGTTACGTAGAATCGTAAAGTAGGTATACATTGTAGAATATGATACACAGCATAATAATATTCTGTCGAGTACTAATTAAGGTGTTAAGTGTTTTGCAAGATTTTCAGTCTTTATAATTATACGGCTTTGGGCGTCCTGGAACGTAAAACAGGAGACAACGGGCAATGAGGAAAAAAGTTTGTTTCATTGAAATTCTAGAAATTAAACTACGCAAAATACAAACCTTGGAATTATTGCTGTGGGCTTTCCTTTTGCTGTGATACTGCAACATAGCAGGGATGTTTAATGAGCAGAGCCAAACAAGGTGTTTGTTCTCACACTTACCAGAAACAATTACTATGGTGTTTGGCATGACACGACACCAGATCACATTGCAACAACATCAATTTACGCATACCATCCAAGTTAATAAGAAGTTAATGTTCTGCTGCAAGGTAGATCTCAGTTGATGACTCAAATAAGGATTTTCAGTGCGAAGGAATGAGCTTCGCAGTTATTTGCATACACAAATGTTTGGCAGTTAAAGGGAAAATTAGAGTGAGGAAGAAGAAAAAGTTTTCACATTCACATTTTTATGAGCAATAGTCAAGTACGAGGAGAAAGTCCATCAAGAGTCCTCTTTTATTATTTCCCACAAGACAACAAAACAAGTCACCTCCTCGTCGTTCCTCCGTCATTCCTTTTTTTGTCCTCTCCTAGAAATACCTACAAGTTTGTAGGGTATATTTTAAAGAAATAAATAGACTTAAATAATTCTATATTATTGTCCTAACCCAGAGTTATTCTTCTGTCCACGTCCAAATTGCCTAATACACGGATTTAGTTCCTTAAATAAAAATCCACCACTTCTAGTGCATCAATGTAATTCCTTTTCGCGAAGTACCATTAGATCCTTTTTGCAATGTAGATAATACACATTAATCAGCTTTGTTAATTGTTAACCTAAATATCATTGTAGTTTTGCCTAATTCACATATTTTTAATTACCTTTCTGCCATCTTTAGTTGACGGCTGGTCAAATACGCAGTAAATATAAGTAGTAGCTGAATAATAGTACTAGAGCCCCACAAGTTTATTATTAAAATAAATTAAATATGTATTCATATCTTCCATAGAGTAGGGCCCACCATTGAAGCAGTCTCTTTTGGGATGAGTTAAATATGTTGTACATTGTCTAACCCCACAGTGAGACCAGTCCTCCCAGTAGTGCAAGCCGTAATGTATGTACAGATATGTGTGTTATGTAAGAAAAACATCTAAATTTTTAAAGACATTTACCATTTACCATTCATATTATCTTTATAGTGTTCTAAAATTTAGGTAAAGGGAGGGATCAGGATATTTGGCCGCTACTATTATACTATACGGAGTGGATCGTCTACCACTAAAGCAAGCAAAATAAATTTAGCTTTAAAGAAGGAGGACAAATAGCTGTGATGCATTTGGATTAACTAATTTGTTGGAGAAGTCAAATTCTATATGGGCCATATTTACATGCATAAAGTATGTACATATAAAAGGAGTTCTGCGCGAGTGTTTCTATCGCTCTAGTTATTTAAGTTGACATTGGAAGGAATCTGTCAGAAATGAGTGCCTTGGTTGTGGTGTTTGTGAAAGAATAACTGGAACAGACAGAATTGTGTAGGATGGATGGATGGATGGACGGATGGGGAAATAATTGAAAAGAAGTTGAGGTTGAAGATGGAGACGTTTATGTAAATGAGGATTCCTTGAGCGAGCGTCTGCCCTGCCTGCCTTCTCGTCTCTCTGACTCTCTCCATTCCATATTCCATGTATAATTCAAATAAAATCCAAGTTATTAGAAAACAGAAAGTTTGTTTGCAAAGAGTGGGTTAGTGAATTGAGGGGAAGAGAGATGTCTGTTGCCTTGCCGTGGCTTTTCCCTGGATTTCCTCGTCTTCTTGTTCCCTTCACTCTCTGTCTTCAGATTAATCGAGAGGAGCCAAACGAAGGAACAAACACTTCTTACATTACATTTAGTTTAGTTTAGTTAGTTTTCATTCCAATTCCATTTCCAAGAGAAAGTCTTTTCGGAGAAAGTTAGCCTGGCAAAACTGTCTGAGGACAAAGTGACACTTTTAGGCTAAGGGGAGAGAGAGAGGGAGGACGGGAGTGGAAGGGACACGACCACAGCAAGGAGTGTCACGTTCCCGTTTAACGCTGTCATGTTATATCGCCTCTTCCGTCCAACATCCGTGACTTGTGCGAGCTGAACTCCTCCGACAGACCGCAAACTACTAAACTACCAACTTTATTCATATTTAATATTTCTCTAGACTGCACACTCAAATGACTCAAACCTCACATCTTTATTTCAAGACACAAAATAACGATGACAGCATATCAATTCCAATTCAAGGGACAAATCCAGTCAGAATCAAGAAGTCAATTGAAGCCTGGCAATGGCAATCCCTACATTTATGTATTTACATATTATGTAGGTGCATTGAGTATCCAGTAGAAAGGTTATATTATATATTCAGCTAAAGTAATAACATTTTACATAATATCTTATTACTTACTAATTTAGTTTCTAAATGCCTAATATATACTAATGCATAGTTGTAAACTGATTAAAATGCAGAGAGGAACTTTTAAATATTTACATGATGTCGGGATGCTGTTGAGTGGGGAGTATGAAAAGCGTCGCAAAGATTAGTAATGCCGGGATTTGACTCGAAAACTTTATGAGGAGGAAGGAGGGTTGTTCCTCTTGTCCAAGGCCAGGGAAACATTTAGCCGCTAAGAAGTTGCATAAGTTGGCGAGTGACAAGAAGAAGGATCTGACTGAGTGAGTTGGAAGAAGGACCGCAAACCGACGGACCGACAAATGACATGACATATCAAGACTTGTTTCCTTTCTCGTATTTCTGTACACACGCATACAGACACAGAATCAACGCTTTCCTTCCACTCCCAGTGAACTGAGGTTCGGAGAAACAACTTGTTTTCCTTGATTTTGTTTCTTTGACGTGACTTGCTTTCCTTAACCCCTCTTTATGCAATCGGAATACAGATAAACAATTAAATTATTAACTCTATTAATTATCAGCTCCTACTGTATAAATATATCTGTATACGTACCATATCTTACCCTAGTTAAGTATGTCATATCATCTGAAGCCCTTGTTTGTCAAAACATATACCAGGAGGGTATTTATAGGACGATGATCCGCAGATGGTAGAAATTAGAAATAATCGCCATTTTATGATGTGGTACTTGAAATAGTTGATTTTTGTACTTAATACTTGAAAGTTGAACCTGCGATTGTTATACTTCATATGATGTTTGCTTGTGCGGCTTGTGCTAAGTAGTGAGTTATTATTGAGCAACATTAGCTGGTATTTATTATCGTTACATTATTTTTCCTGTCAACATCATTAAAAAAAACCACACATTATGCATTAATGTGGCACAACCCAAAATATGTACCAGAATAGGGTAGTATATAGATATTTGCCTTGTAGAGATATTCCCAATATCCGGGTAATATTAATCATTTTAAGCATACATATAGTTAGTATGTACTGAAAATACATTTCTTACGGGTTTTCCTTGTATCACCAAAGGAATAAACTGTGCAAGTGGAAGATTTAGGCAGGAAGGGATTTATAATTTAGAATGAGCTGCTGACAGGTGACGATAGTGAGTTTGTTGGGTCACTTATTATTCTTTCCTTTCATTTCGTCTCCCGTTGACACGCACAGAAGCTGTCAGGAGCAGACCGAGACATTATCACAATGAGAAGCAGATCATTTGACTTGACGAAGGACTAATCACATTTGCCCATCCGTGCAGGCTCAATCAACTCTCAAGCCTACCCACAGCCCTACAGTACCCACAACACAATCCCACTCCCACACAATGCAAATGGACTTTTTTGTCATTGTCTCCATTTTAATGAGCCAGCTCAGTTCCCTGCACTCACTAGGGAATCCATTCATGGGAGTGGAACACAAAGTCAAGCCATGACACACACACATGACGTGCTGCAAAGTCAAGAGCTCGGCACACGGATCCTCACCACAAACCCCCCACACTCCACATTCTTGAACTAAACGAGATGCTAATGATATGGAAACTTCTTTTACTTAGACAGTTATTCTTAGCAAAGTGAATATGGACTAGCTAATATTAAATCGTTATTGTCGCAG
Source organism: Tomocerus mixtus (assembly GCA_034694165.1). NCBI lineage: Eukaryota > Metazoa > Arthropoda > Collembola > Entomobryomorpha > Tomoceridae > Tomocerus > Tomocerus mixtus. Next base: position 8,987 of record JAQFYC010002874.1, on the reverse strand, counting down.
GTTGGATTGCTTGAATGTCGTTTCATAGTTTCATCTGAAATTACATTGCTAAAATTATAAATGGAGTGATGTGATTTCATGCTCTTTTCTGTTATCTGCGTTATCTGTTTCAAACTAGAAAATGACAACTAATAATAAGATTTTTCGCAATACTTCGATAAGTATCTAAATATTGTTATATATTTTTTGAAGTCTGCTTGCAGATTTCGATACCATATGTTCCAAGAATGAAAAACTTCAACAAAGGAAAGTTACATGATCTGTGCGTATATTAATATTTATACAGTACACACATCATGTAACAGAACAATACAATTCATTGGGGAATGGCTATAACGTTTGGGCACAACAACATTATGCAGAAAATATCCATCTATACAGCATAGGTAGGTGCATATTCTCTCTAGGCAAAAGGACCCACCAGGGACAGGACAGGGCATTAACTATTATTAACTACCATAATATTTTGTAACTTTTAAGGTCACTGTGACATTTCATAGGAATCCAGTACTAGATGTCCGTAATATGTCATTTGAACTATTTTTTATGATTTCAAATACCAGTTTAGTAGGTACTACTTTGTTTGCAATGGTTTATTTTATAATGATATATAATTGTATTAACTTAACAATAGCAATTGGTATCCGAATCTGTGCCATATTTGTACATTGCATCCTGCAAGCAATGCCGTCTACTAGGTATTGTTTCTATACTTGAACTTAACTAAGTAATACTACTACTTAACTTAAAAATATTACCCAACTCGATGTTTCCCTGGGAAAACTTATTAAGGATAGCTGAAGAAGCGCAGAGCAGATTCCTTACTGTGCCATTCTTTAAGGAGACACCAAACACTTTCACTAGAACAGCATGACATATTAATTTGATTAATTAATTATACGATTTTTCAAATGACAGAACTGACGGATCCTTCTCAGTTTTCATTAACGCTTCACAAATGTCCGTTATTTATTTACTCTTGTACTGTGTTTACTTACTCATAGTACAGTTTGTATGCTTCTATTGTTAGCATGCTAAATGACATACACCACAACAATATAGATGATATACTCTATTTAATCGAATAGTGAATAACCAGAATACTACACTGTTTAGTTACTGCAATTGCTCCGGATCTTGTAGGTACTAAATAAATATATAATCGCTTTTCCTCTCATCATCATTTATTTAACGTTATTATGTACGTAATTAGTACTTACAGTAATAGAACCGCTATGCGATGCGATGCCAGCAATTAAATGATGTACAGCTATAAATAACCGTACACTTTTCACAACATACAAATACAGCAGATATTTCTCATTCCAGTCAAATAATTTATTAGGACATTCAGTTTACATATTTATTTTACATGTTTAAATGCTACAATTACGTTTAGGCATACTCTATCTACTACTCTAGCAGATGTTCTTGGTGCATGGTGCGGCAGACAGCAAACAGTTTGTCGGTGAAAAAAGGTGACAAGGGTTTCACTCAGTTATTTCTATGTAATAAAATTGTTGTATGCAAAGTGTATTATGGAAGGGACTAAGTGAATTGGCTCTGCACTTCTATTCTATTGCATGGAAGTTACCTAAGTACACCATTCATTTAAATATTTCAAGATTACTGCTAAATATTGTTACATAATATATTTATTTTAGTGTTTGTGCCGCTCACATTGCAGACCAATTCATATTATTTCAGTGGAAAGAAGGTTGTGGTACCCGGAGTCAGAATTTTCTTTACATTAAGTTAAGGGCACCTGACATGATCTTACTTTTTGGCAGGCAGGTTTCGATGAAACATAAACGTATTTAGACACAATCGCAAATGTACAGGGTGATTACTAAGTTAGTTACCAACTTCACATGAATTTTGTAAACGAAGTATAGCACGTATAACTATAAATGTGGCACCAAATTAAAGAGGAAGGTCTAACTTAAAATTTGACATGATATAAGGAATTATCAGAAAAGTTAATATTTAATAAAACTTAAAAACAAAATATTTTAGTAACTTAAGGTTACATGTGTATGCACACCCTTTTCATTCGTTTCAATACCTGTGGCGCTATAGAACAGTTGAAAATGAAACCCTTATTTAAATAAATCGTCCAAGTTTCGAGCCAGCTCAATTAAGGGATTAGTATAGAAGTAAGATCATGCCAGATATTCTTTATTGCTCAATTGCCATCCTATTTCTCGTAAATGCCTTCGAACTTGCCTTTTCTTGTTTTTTATTTTGAAAAGTTTGAAGTGTGGAGTAAACCTTCTTGGGCCTGGAGCATATTATATGCTAAGCTACTAAGGTAAGACTTTCACTTATTGTTAATGGCCTGTAGTAATTTAATTATGTACAGCCGCATTAGTGCATATGGTAATCGTGTAGCCTAACATTACAAAACAAGTGGATTTATGTTTTCGTTGTCTTTTGGTTTAGACAGTATTTTCAGCAGGACAGGAGGAATTTAGTTTCCCTCTTTTCATCTCAGACCCAAATTGATTGTTTTCCAAGATTTACATAAATTTTTTAGCTAAGTATCAGTACGCGAATCTTATTTTTAGTTTTCCGTGCATGCTTGCTGATGTGTATTAGTATTTCATTACAGTAAAGATATAGTACGTATATATATATGTGGCAGACCAGGAGGGAGATCAGGCCAGTAGGGAGATAAATCCAATATCGGGTGTACTTTATAATTTACAACTCTTGAATGTCTCAACCAGTCTTTCAAAGGCTCGTAAATATTAAATTGAAAAATGGTAAAATTTTCAGCCTCCTACGACCTACGATATCATTATCAGGTTTCAAAACATTAAAATGTAAGATTTAACAGCTATTTTGTTTGTAATAACCTTAATAGTAGCCGCTAGTGATATCGTAGAAGACTGGAAATTTTACCATTTTTCATTTTCATATTTACGATCCTGTGAAAGAAATTTCAAGGCAATTGGTTGAGGCATTCCAGAGTTATAAATTATAAAGCACACCCGAAATTGGGTTTGTCTCCCTACTGGCCTGATCTCCCTCCTGGTCTGCGATATATACATTCGATTTAGAAAGTGACCGCTCACCGATTACATTGTTAAATATTGTAGTGTACAGTGTAAGAGTATTCATGTAGTTATTATTAACTTTTACATAATATAAGGAGAGGTACTTGCTCAACTTTAATCCTTAATATTACCTAAACCTACCCACACCTGTGTAATTTACAAATGCAATTTTTTACCTACTTACAATAGGATTTGGCTGCATAGGGATGATGATCGTGGATTGTGTATCAAAGCGTCACCAAATGTGCATTTTAATTCATTTTTTGCATACATGTATTAAGCTGTGTAAAGTGATACTCCTCGCTTCTTTCTTAATATCCAATATCTAGTATACAAGTATTTACCTTTTGTAGACATATCATTTATTCCTATCAACTCTACTTCTGTGCGATAGTTATAGTTATAATATGTTAGTGACTTCAACTTTAGTAGTAAATACGTGCTTTGTTGATGCATCACTAATCAATACGTAAGTTAGTTATGTTAAGTGGTTGTGTGAGTAGGTGCTTAGTTAGCCTTTAGCTTTATTGTTACGTATTATTCATAGCATATTACTTTTAGTAGTAAATAGACATTATAGTTATTAGTTATTACCTTACCTATACCGTTTTGTGTGTCTCTTACAAAGTATCTAACAAATCTACTTTATTTATTATGCCCAATAATGTGACAAGGAGTGGTAGGGTACTATATACGAGGGACGCAAAAAATCTACATTCGTTAGGGAGACTCTTCAAGGAACAGTAGTAAGAAGTAAAGGATACACCTTCACAGTTTATGTTACTATACTATCAGCAATTACTCATGATGAGGGCAAGCAGTCTTTCTGATGTAATACAAATACAATAAGAGGAATGATGGATTTCCAAGTGTTTGCATTTTGTATAATACTAACAATGGAAAAATTATAGCACAGTAACTAGTATTTTGAATAGTTTGTGAAGGTGTATCTGTACTTTCTCCTTCGGTTCCTTGAAAACATCTCTCCGTGTATCAATTATAATTTTTAAAAAGCCTCGAGGTAAGGATATGGACTGAGCAGGCAGAGATGTGACATACAATATGAATATCATTAAGACGATGAGCTTTTTGTGGTGCGGGGGCGATGAGATGTGCAGGAGGGTGTCGGAGTGGGCAGGAGGAAACCCTCCAGTCACCTAATGCTTTCTCCAGAAGTGAAAGTGAAGATTAGGAGGAGGAGGACAGCTGCTGCTTGGGAGGAATACGAGGTGATGAGAGAATGTCCTTCCGATGTCGTGGAGATGCCCTCCGTTCGGATCTCCGTTTTCGGGTCATGTGGTGAGACGGGAGCCACAGCTGCCAAAGTCAAAGGAAAAGAGACATCAATCAGTTTATAGCCACTCAAACAATAAACTCTGTTACCGTAGCTCGGCACCCTTCCTCTCCTCATCTACTGCAATAATACGTAAATACCATTGCATTATGTCGCAATAGCGCACCACCCCTAAAGGATACCACACGTGCGACGGACCATCACATATTATAATATTTATTATGCAGATAAACAATTACTACTTTATCTGAGAAATGAGGATGAAGTTTTTGCCTCTACAATATTTTGGAGGATTGCGCTTAAGCAACCTCAAATTGTAATTGATTTCGATTTCATTCATTCCGGTGTCCTTTTATACACGGCCGACGTAAAAAGGCACCAACCTGCCCAGTGAGCTAACTAGTGAAAGCCTAATTTTGCATAAAAAGTTTTATGCTTTTATCCCTTAGTAATGCAGGCACTGTCACTCTGCTATGTGATTTTTTGATTGCCAATTGATTTCTAAGTTAAATGTGACTGACTGACGAGAACACGGTGGAGTGAAAGATTTGAGACGCTTCCCTTGTTTCCCATTTTGACTCTCCCTCTGTCTTTTGAGGATCTGTGACTCTTTCTGCAGTAAGAAGTGCCTATATACGTAATAGACGGAGGGACGGGGAATTGTAGCTAGCAAGTGGGACGAAGTGCTCAAGCGAATAGAGAATGTGCTTTCATTCAAATCCAATTTTTTATACTCGGAGGATAAAAAGTGAATTGTGTCGCCATCGTCATGTCACCGGAAATTTACGGTAGCCGATAAAATCTAAAACAATATTTTACTATCAATTTTCTCGAATGAGATGCAAGGAGATGAAAAAGCGTGAGTGCTTCGTATGTAGTCTACCCACCCTGTCTCCATGTGTACTACTTACTTCCAAGAACCAAAGGAACTAACTCAAGTCAGTTCCATAAATAAAATATAGCGTACGTCTTACTTACTCCTGCACCTACTAAAATCTCACGGAGACCTACACTTATTTGACTACACAGCCCTTTCAACAGGACGACGGGATATTTTGTGTAGTGTAGGGCACAGGGTTGAGTTCAGCAACCTATTTAACTAACCACTCGACTCTCGTACCAGTGGAGTAAGTAAACCTGAAGAAAAAAGTGGATCCAGTAAGATACATACTACTATAGTCGGGAAGATGAGGTCTTTTGTATTTCCTAGTAATCATATGCATTATGCATCTACCGTATGTACTCAAAGAGGCCCAGTGTGCAGATTGCGCCACCGCCATGTCAGGCTCAACAATACCCACGTAGGTATTTCTATATGTTAATAATTTGAAATCAAAAGTATAATCTGATGTTTCCCAGACACCTATTGGATACATACGGTGAGTAATAGCTGCAGCTGGTAGGGTAGCAGTAGCCGCAGCCGGAGCAGAGATACCGATAGCTAATCGTAAAGTAGAGTAGAAGGAAGGAAAAGCGTGTGTGTGCCTACTTTAAGGCTTACTTAAAAGAGTGAAAGACATTGGAATAGCTGAGTCATCGATAAATAGATGATATGTTGTAAGTACACACAATTTCCTTGACATCTCAAGCAACGGCATCCCAAATAACCGAACAAGGCATCTCGCCAGGCATCTGCTTTGGCTGGAGTTCTCTTATAGCATATCACCTACTTTCTCCCTATTATTTTATGTACCTACATAACCTACCTCCTAATACAGATTCTGCAATATACATTTTTGTACTACTACTGCACTACTGTACTTTCTCCTGTTTACTATGTATGCATATAAGCTATACTGGATATTGACAATAACTAAATATGGATATATTTAATAGTTCCTGGTGTACTATATTCATAAATGCTAGGACGTAAAGTGAGTCGTTGTAGTTAGAGTCTATTACTGTTACAGTATTAGTATACATATACTAGTGTAGGTACTGGAGTAGAAAGCAAGAGTAATATGTAATATGTGTATGTGTGTTGGCAATCATTCGCGTTCTCTTCCCTGCCTGCCTTCCTTTCACAATCCCAATTCAATTCCTTAAGAAAGATGACGTCTCACTCAGAAAAAGAGCAACTGCAGGCATTCAGGCAGGGACGGAAGGGAATGCTAGTCAAACAATCCTAATAGTCAACCTAAGCGAACGCATTGAGCCAGAGTAAAACGATTCATTTTTTGTATCGAGTGAGTCGACTGACTGGATCTTCCTTCCTAACTACTAACATTCTCTCTTCGCATGCATTTCTTTTCCTTCCTCTTCACTTTCACTCACTTTCACTCCCTCGCATATCTATATATAATATATGCTACGCAATTGGTTGGGATGGTGCTTAGCTTTGACTTAAATGCATAACAAAGTCTAATCCCAATTCTGCCGATGAACAAGGAAAAGTAAATACTTTTGACGGCCGCCTTCCCGATGAATACAATACTGCGTCTTAATAAGGCATCCACTTACGATTATTTTCTGTATATACTTACATAGATAGGCGTACACCCAACTCACAATAAGTTATCTTCATACAATACCAGTAAAACATAAATAGTTAAGATCTTCCAAGATTTCCCAGTTCAATCTTGTTGTAGACTGTAGACCAATGCAATTTCCCCTCCATACAGACAACTGCACTGCAATGCTACTTTCTCCTATCTGTACCGTTTAACTGAAAGGAATGCAGTTAAGTATAGATAGAGATATAAGAAAAAGAATAGTTTATTTAGTGGCCGTATGTAAGTATAGAGAAAGTAGTGGCCGCTGCTGCTGCATCTTTTTTCAAAATCTCTTTGATTTATCTTATTAAGACACTATTTATGCATCGATACATATACAATAACGTGTATATGCGAAATTAAGACTTAATAAAATGTGGTAATAGCTGTAAAGAGTAGCATTTAGAGTGTTAGCTAAACAAAGTTTCAATTCAAACCAAAATTACTAACTGCGTGATCAGTATGCACCTCGTCCTGGAGTGGATCTGTCATCAACATTATATTTAAACATTATTTGTCGAAACTTTGAATAAAATAACCGGAGTCTATCACATACATACACAGCATATCATTATATACATTTTTAGTGCACAACAATTCCATTCCAAAAATTGGTATGCTTAAGAATTCATTGGTTTGGCTTTGTGGGACATCCTAAATATTTTGTGAACTTGTAAATGAGTCAATTGGCTTAATAAATTATTTCTGTCAATTGCGTAGGAAAAGATGAGTTATGAGAAATATGGTAATAAATCAGAAGAACATTTTATGTAGAGGGAGAGAGGAATGTTGAAAAGATCTGAGGGCATTGATAAGGATACCTTTGTCCCACAAAACATGAAAATGAAATGATGCTTGTCATCTATATTTGTGTGTAGTATGTAGTAGTAATAGTATATGATGTAAGTACATAGGTAGTTGAATCGGAAGACATACACGGATGAGTGTGCTCTATTGGCCGGGAATAGTAGGAAGTCAGAAGTTGGCTGCTCACTCGAGCGTATCTCTCAATTCTTCCAGTCAATGGAATTTCCACGATACAATTACTCATCCCAGTCTCCTCACTTTCACTGACTTTCACCTCCTTCAACTCTGCCGTTATTTATGAGAGAGAGGTGAAGATGAGAAAACGACGACAGCCACTGTGACAGGAGACCACAAACTCCCTCACCTCCGCATCCCCTCATCTCTTCATGAATATTCACAACAAATAACCAGATATAGTAAATGCCTTCTATTTGATCTCTTTACAGTTTGCCCTTCGTAAACCTCCGTAAACCCCAAAAGCCAAACTCTCTTCTATTGTCACTAGAAGAATTCTTGAATTGAATATCCTATTCATTTGTCAACGTTTTTTTCATTTTCGCCTTTGAATCTATTTAATTACACTGACAGCCCACTGGCGATGGGCAAAGCAGTTAGCCCACATCTTGTATTTAGATATAATAGAAGCAAATCTGTAATGGTAACCTAAGTTAACTCTTATACTGATGGCTGGCTAGTGGTTATCCTATTATATATTTTTTAGATGAGAGATGACAATATGGATATAAATATTGTGTAATGGACGAGTGTCTGACTGAAGTCGAAAAGCTTAAAAAAAGCTGAAGCAGCCCTTCGTGTATTCACAGTCACAGCATACAAAAAGGATGTGATTCCCTGTGCAAAGAAACAACTTAAGAGTTCTGCCAAGAGGACTGTGTAAATTTACTTAGTCATTGAGATTTTCTGTTGTTGGACGGCCCTTGGCTTCTGCCTCTCTTTACACAAATGTCTTCAATTGCTTAAATGAGTAAAGTACAATATATGAACCAAGTATATTAAATATACCAGAGATCGGATATAAATGCCGAATGTTCTTGGATAACGTAAGTAAACTACTACCAAGTGTTTGCACTAGGCACCCCTATTGGCCCGTATGAATTGGAAAGTTCCTATAGTCCTTCCTACATAGTATGTATGACACCCTATTGTATTACTATTTTTGTGTTTAAATCATTTCGATTGAAAATTAAATCGTTGCATTACATTATTAAGGAGCTTGTCTCCTTTATAGTTTTGATCCGTCTGTCTGTCTGTCTGTCTGTCTGCTTGCGGTGTAACTCAAAAACGGTTTCAGATATCGACTTCAAATTTTCAGGG
>JAQFYC010002873.1:0-23153 GCA_034694165.1 Tomocerus mixtus | reverse complement strand
ACTCTTCGCTACACCAGCCAAACAAAACCTTTAGATATTACCTATTCGATGTCGGGGACTTCGATTAGGCATTCCACAGTAACCTCAACCGGCAGAGCACTTACAATATTTCGAGTGCTCTGCTATAACAGGAGATTGTGTGCCTATCCTTTTCGAGTTTGTAGCTAAGAAACAATTTACAGTAAGAATGAAGAGATATAAAGTTTCTTTTGATAAAAATATAACATTTCTGATTACCTTTCAATGTAATAATAATAACTTTGGTTTTATTTTAGAAACTGAAGAGAGGAACTTCTATTTGGTGTCCAATGTTTTAGGAGCGTCATAAATATATTATCAAGTTTACCCCTGAGCTTCACTCCATCCTTTTACATAGTTGCTGATATAATTATAATTCATAATATACTTTTTTAGATTTAGGACATAACATACTACACGGACGCGTTATTATTGTCTTTCCCTATATCATTTTCTTTAGTAAAGTAGTTACATGTATACGGATTTTTTACTTACCAAAATCTTATTTGATTTTGCCATTTTACTACAATAATATTCTTTGTTAAATGCTAATAGAGTTGCGCTTATACAGTCTCATATAGAAACTACTATTATTTTAGCATTGAAACTAGAAAGTAGTCTTATACTCTTTACAAAATCAAATGCGTAATACAATTAGCACTGGGGTAATATTAAATCATAAATAATATTAGTTTGAAAGTTGGATTGAAAATAGTAAAGAAATGGTACCGCATCTTCAACGCAAGGGGATTAAAGTTAATGTCATTGTTATTCACTTTGGTCACACACCTGGCAGCCCATATTGCGACAGATATTCTTTTAAATAGTCATGGAGTGACGTCGGCTGAGTGCGAAGCTCTGCCAAAGTTTCATACTTGAGATTAGCAACAGAAAAGCCAAGTGTTTTCAAGTGCCTTGCACGCATTGCTTGTGGTCCTATTAGGCACTTTCCGTCTGAAGAGTAATACTCGGGAATATTGATTAATACTGCAATCAGATCTTTGGGTTGATTTTGACTGTCTTCGTCCTTTGGATTTGGAAGGACGTGTCTTTCAGTAGTTGCTCTTCCGTCTTCGGATCTAAATTTGATGCGATTTTTCAGTAGGGTTGTAAGGATGCTTCCCTTAGGACTGAGAACTAAATCCAAAATGTAGAGCTCGTTTAGCGGTAAGTTAGGAAGAACTACGGAGGACTCCACGTTGTGATCTTGATAGATTTCTTGAAGATGGACTTCTACTAGGGATATCATTCTACTGATCCGTCCGTCTATAAATATCTTTTTGGCTGTAAAATCTTTGGGTAGAAGGGGTCCTTTATATCCATGACCACATTCTATCGTTAAGGCTGTGTCCAATAATTTCAATCTACTTCTTACATGTTGCAGAACCCTGAAATTTAAAGGATAGATATATATATAATTTATATAAAATAAGCTTTGAAGCATGCAGTACCAGTACGACTGTTTTTTTTTTGCATTTAAAATTGTATTCTATATGGGATATTTCTATAGCTAGCACTACCATTACTACAAAGATGGCTTACGTATAATCGCTTTCACTGGTGTGGAGTCGATCGAGGAAGTATGGTGAGAAAATTCGATCGACAAAATTTAATGGAAACTTAGATAAATACACACAAGAGAGAAGAAGATCCACTATTTCTTTTGGGGGAAACTGGATAAATTTTTCGTCAAGTATTTTTTCTGCAATTTCCCAAAACTTGTATCCATTTGGAGGCTGGTAATCTAACTGTCCAAACGGAGACAATACTGAAGCGAAATCGGGAGCAGATAGAGTAGAACCATTGTGAAGGATCATGTACTCAGCTCCGCCTTCCAGAATATGGGGAGAACGAATTCGAAACCTTTTAGCGTAGTCCATTACAACAGCTACCAAATGGGGATTTGAGATTTTGAGACATTTAGCCTTCATGTATTTGCTTAGTGCCTAGAAATATAGCAAGAAACTGGCAATATCATATCAGATTTAGTTACCAAATCTGCAAATATTTTATAGAATTTAAGTAATAAATTATCTATTAGAGTCAAATATTTAGCAATGTTATTTGATTACCTTCTCAATTGTGGGATGGAAGAAATTGAAAGCGTATAGAGTCTGAATGATTTTAATCAATTCTTGTTCTTTGACTTGATGAATATTTACGCTTGTACATTTGGCCAAAATTAGTAAAAATCGGTTGGAAACACCTAGCATATCTCTCAGATTATGAGTTTTGTGGGAATTTTTTCCATCTCCCATCAAAAGTATGGAACATATATCAGCCACAATTGTCGCATCCATTCTCCACCATAAAGTCATAACTTTTCTTTCCACTAGATTCATGACTAGTCTTCGGCTTTTATTAAAATATGGCACAGTTCTACACACTTCAACAATATTACTAACATTTATGTCCGTATTCTTGTCCAGGATTCCTATCCACAGTTTATCAATTAAATCACTAGAAAACTTAAAGCCTCTTTCTGTTTCCATCTTCCCTAAAGATACTACAGCGTGACATACTTGACCTAAAGTTAACTTTCCTTCTGTTACGCGAATTAGTATTTCTTCAAATACTTTGTTTCTGTAATTTCCCCACTCTTCATTAGAGTTACCCCAATAGCTGGCCGGGAACTGGTGCATGCTATTTAATCGCTCACATCGGAGTATATCAAGAGCATCTACTAACATGGCTGGGTCTTCAGCAGAGATGATAGTGTCTATTAACCTAGAGACGATTGCAGTTCGAGCGAAGGTTTCCACCTGGATATGTTCGGTCGAAGCTACCCAGGCTCTGCCCTCATTGCGAAAACCGAAATTATTTTCTAGTTCGAATAATTTTCGAAGTATACTTAATGAAACAAAGGGAGTCACTTCTTGAGAGGGAATAGTATCCAAAATTTTTAAAACTTCTTGAGGTGTATGGTAACTTTTAAATCCGTCAACAAATGCAGCCTCTTCAGCAGGGTCAAGTGTTACATATGATTTTCGAGAATCTGTGGAACAGATGGAAATATTAGCAAATCTTTTACTATTTTATCTTGCATATTTTACATGATTATAATTTATGAATGTTTCAATTACCTTTCCCATTTATGGTATCGTCTTTCTCAGGATCTGATCTTAGTACTGCAACGGGTACTTCTTGGATATCCAGCCCTTCCTGCAACAAAATGGTAGTTTCCCCAACTCCTCTGTTTTTCTTTCTGGTGCCACTTCCTCCATTATTATAAGAATCTCCACCGGACATCCATGTGACTGGTGTAAACGTATTTCTTATCCAGGAAGAGTAAGAACGTTCTTGGTTTTGACTTCTTTCACGGTCCCACGAAACAATTATTTTAGGATTATCTCCTTTTGCAAGAGAATTCGGTTTAGCATTACATTTATGGAGAGTACGGCGAAGAGCCGATGATAAAGAAAGTGTCCTTGTAGAGTTCATTTTCTCGTCAACTGCAAACATTCATTAACGTTAAAATATTAAGTCGAAAACACTAAATACACAAAATGCCAAACTCTTAAATTAAATACTGTGTTTTCTAAAGCCTTTAGACAACTTCATGATCATAGGCAAAATAAACCAAATTCGCGGTTTTGAACAAAATAAAGACAACATCTACGACCACATAAAGATGACGCAATATAATATTCAAGTAAACATAGTGCAATAGTTTCCTTAAACTGTCTGATAGTAAATATAGTAATCTTATTACTTAAATTAATGGCTTATTGACATACTAGACTAGTACATACCTTTATATTATAAATAATGATCCTTGTTGAAAAGTTAGATTTTGCTTTGGAATACCTGGAAAGTTTCCAATTTCCATGTGCGTTTTAACACCGGGCAAATCATGGAATCATCGTATTCAGCACTTCAGCAGGACAAACTGCGCATTATCCACACTTGTCATCCCGGACATATGAGAAATAAATGTAATTACTATTCATAATTAATTAATTTTAACTGTAATTTTGAATTTTAGCTTTTTAAACATTAACATTTAGAAAACATTATAATTAATTATAAGAGAGAATTTTTACCTATATATTTATATTGTAAATTCCCTGGATAAAATGTTGACATGAAATTGGCTTTAAAATTGGCGGATTTTCAACTCATTGGTTAGCCCATCCCAGCAGTAAACAAGAAGGAGGGGTCTTTAAATTCATTTCCGCTGCAGTTTATTATTGGAAACTTCCGTCTTGGCATCTTCCACATCTTCTGCTGGAAAAATTGTTCCAAAAATTGCAAGAAAATAGATGTGAATTAGTTAATTAAGTAGTTTAATTGTTTAGCAATCGTTTTGACATTATGTCAGATTTAAACACGCTTTTGAGCTCGGAAATTCCTGAGGGTTTGCAAAGCTTGGCAGATTCCAATGTCAATTTGGAAAGGGTTGCCGAATATTGTGAATCGAATTATTTCCAGGTATGTGAATTCTTCCGGTAAATTTTTTATGTCCAGATCTCGATGTTTGATTTTTGTAGTTTGTACTATTATACATTATAAGAATCACAATTTATTGACATTAGTGAAATTGTTGTAATTTCTTGGGTATTGGGATTGGAAGTACTTAATACACTAAATGTCAAACTTGGATCTTTAATTTACTTATTTCCAGGTGGAGAACAAACGAGATGCAATCGATGAAACGAAAAGGTACACCACGCAAAGTTTGGCTTCGGTGGCATACCAAGTCAATACATTGGCTTATCATTTTCTCCAGCTTTTGGACTTACAAACGGCTCAACTAGATGAAATGGCTGCACAGGCTTCTCACATAGCTCAGGTATTAAAAACGATACAATTATTGTCACTGTGTTTCGAAAATGTAATGAAACTTACTTGACTTTCATTTACTATCTCTAGAGTATATCGATTCACAAAGAGAAAGTCAGCCGACGAGAAATTGGCGTATTGACTTCATCCAAAACCCCATCCAGACAATATAAAATCTTGGCACCCGCCACACCGGAGAAACCAGTTAAGTATGTAAGGAAACCAATAGACTACGCACTGTTAGATGAGATTGGATGCGGGGGCAGCCGAAATAAGCAACAAATGGCTATGAGTAAGTATTTACCGGGAAGAAACTTTTGGAAACATCATTGACGCTTTTTTGTATGTAGTTTTTAACGATGTAATTTTGGGTTTGCAGGAAACAGCCTTAAAAATAATGTGCCACTTCCGAGTTTACCCTCAATGACGATGACAATGAACATGCCGCCTAATACAAAGCCACCAACTCCTCCGATGGGGGTAAAAATGGGCGGTACTTTGCGTGGAGATCGTTCAATTTACAGGACAGCTCCAGCGGTAGCTCCCCCGCAAGTTCCTAGTCACTACGCTCCTAACTATCCAATGGGTCATCCTCGTAGGCAATCTTCGCAGAGTGAGCAACGCGGTTATACAACTTTACCTTTGCAAACGAGCCATCCTCAACAACAAGGTGCCCAGAACCAAGTACCTTTAGGTGCTTCTGGAATACCCTTTAGGCAAAGGGATATTCAGCCCATGTCGCATCAGCAAATCATCTATGCAGAAAATAAAAGTAAGCCAGCTTTCCCAATTTATTACCTTTTGAATTTATTAATTTCTTTTTTCATACAAAATATAATATATTGCTTTCGCATTTCTCTAGGTTTGGGAATTCCCCAAGGACCAGCTTCACCACCATTGCCTCCCCCTCCGCCAATGGAGCACCAGATGTCTGAAGAGCAGATTATGGCTCAATCTCTTATTCCGAAAAATTATTTGGAAAAAGTAATTGCTGTTTATGATTACGCTGCCGAACGAGAAGATGAGTTAAGCTTCCAAGAAAATTCTCTCATATATGTTTTGAAGAAAAACGACGATGGTTGGTGGGAGGGAGTTCTAAATGGAATCACTGGCCTTTTCCCCGGAAATTATGTGGAACCATGTGTTTAGAAACATCTAGACTGGATTGTGTTAATTATACAATTATGTAGATATTATCTTTATTGAGGTACCATTTTTTCATTATTAATATTAACTATTCAAAATGGATATTTATAAGTTGTATAAATAGGTACACGTACAAATAGATCAATTTTATTGTTATTTATGCGTCACAATAAGTAGTGACTATTCGGTAGATAGTATATCGTTAGCTATTAGCTTTTTATTTCCATAATTTGTGTGGTGTACAAACTTCGTATCGTAATTATAATTACCTAGAAATTAGTTACCACTTTGCTAACTACTGCTAATTTTGTTTCTAAATCTTACGTGTATAAATTGCAATTGGTATCTCAGCTCTTTGTAATTAGTTTTTATTGTCGATTAACGTGCATGATTTGTGGATAAAGGTGCTGGCCGTTAGCTGACTGAAAATTCTTGAGATTTGTGAACTCTAATTCTACGTTTTTTGACTCATAATAATTATTGACAACTAATGTAAATACAGTACTTCTATAAACTCCATGCATATAAGATAGATAATAATTATGCACGTACTATGAAATGTAAACTAAATGTAAAATGATTAACTATAATACATGAACTATGGACCCTGTACAGTGGCCAGAGAGCTGCACTAATTCTCCGTCGTAAAATGAGCGATCCTCATAATAACCATACAAAAATAAGTACTCCATAATGTCCCACATAAATAAGATTGTAAAATGTAACAATATTATGATTTTGTTGTCATTTTCTAAGTTTTGTTTGTTATCTTGAATTGCAATAATTTGTATCAATATGTAGTGTACAGTTACAGTTAATTATATTGTGTTAAAGTTTAAAAATTCCAGTGTGTTTTCAAGAAGTTAATGTTACTGCATACTAGCATACTAATGGCTGGGTAATTTGAATTTTGATCATACTTTACGTGTATAAAAATATCGATTAAGTAGTTTTTTGCACCGCCTCTTTTTCGCCACTAATATGTAAATCTTTGGCCGCGGCATTAGCTGAGGCGTACATCATGTTAGGCTTATTTGCTTCGAACGTTTCAATGGCCTTTGGGCGAGCTTCCTCAAAATCGTACAGCTCTCTGTAAAGGGGTCGTATATATTTTAGCCGACCGAAATCAGTAACTATTTTCAGAGCCTCGGGCACAGCATTCTTCCACTTGCACTGCAATAAATTGACGAAACGTAATTAAGCAAACATTTCCCAATTTTAGAGTAAATGTTTTTGAGTATTACCCGAAGGCAGAGTCGAATCCAGCGATAACGGATTTCTCCGTTGGGGTTCGAGTTAAAGTTGTAAGCTTCTTCCATAGCTATTACTTTATTGCTGCCCCAGTCCTTAACCTCGTCCAGCAATTGCGCTAGAAATTCCACAATTTGCAACGAATCAAAATGATCGATATCTTCTGATTTGAAAGGACTGCGGCCTAGCAAGCTGTTCCAATTAAGCCAACGGTGTTTTAACTCCGTGACCTTGTCTGTTAAAGTTGTGCTGTAACTAAATGGTTACATTTACGTATTTTAGCAATTTTTGGTAGGTATGCTCTTAAAAAATAGATGTTAATAAGTATGACAACTTGTACAGTCCTACGGCAAGATTACTTACTTTGGTTTAACTAGTGGCATTCCAGGCGTATAAAGCCATCCCAGCCAATCTATGTTTTTGATTGCAGTAGCCAGGTTCTTTCCGGTAAAATATTCAATGAACTGACTTTTGAATGTCTCGGTGTCAATTGATTTGAATTTATTGATTTCGAGATAGTGTTTTAGGAATGGTTCAAAGACATCTATTGCAAATTGTTAGTACATTATATTTAACAACTATTAGTTAAATGGAGATTCTGAGTTTGACCATATTCTGAATAATTTACAGCTTCAAACTATACTTACGAAAGCTTAAGAGAAAGTAGGGGAAAGTATAACTAAGGATACAATAAATCCTAAATTACGTTTACAGATAGCAATAATGACCTATCTTTTTATTACTACATTGCAAGGCGGAAAGTGAAAGCCACAGTTTACTTCATGGTTCTATAACATATTTAATTGAAATGGGCACTCGATGTCGTACGATGTAAAGTGCTTAAATTGGTTAAATGAAAGAAAGTGCACAGTACGTTCTCCCATTTCTTCGTAAGATGAATATTGCATAGTATAAATAAATGTGACTATTTTATTTGGGAGAAAAAGAAAATTAAGCATTATTACCTGGCCCACCAACTTTCTCCTCCAAGTAGAACATGAAAGTGTTGCCTTTCTCCAAAGGAACTGAAAATGTACAGGAAATATGAGTTAATGTTTTCTGTCATTTATGTTGATAAGTATCCAATTAGCCCAAAAAGGTGTATGTACCGGTTGTGAAAAATTCTTCCGGGTTCACTCCGTTTAATTTTGGTACTAACGTCGTTAACGGGTTATCAGCGTGCATGTTTTTAATGCAATCGCTTAATTCATTCCAGCCCGCATGAGACATGAATTGTCTTTAGTCACGAACAGAAATAACAATGACCAGTTTTAATTGTTAAAAAGTTTTGTAACCTATGGTCAATTATTGTTGTCAAATGTTGCACATTTTGTATATTCTCATTACCGCATTGGTTCTCCCTTAATTTTCCCGATAAGTTTCCGCTCGGCAAAAATTGCTAACCCTTCATTTAGCCAAAAATGCTCAAAAGTTTTGTTTGTGACCATGTTTCCAAACCAGCTATGAGCAATTTCATGGCAAATTACAGTGGCCAGAGATTTGTCTCCAGTTAGAAGTGTAGCAGTTGTAAACGTTAAGCAAGGGTTTTCCATCCCCCCGAAAGGAAAACTAATTAAATTGTAATAGGGCACTGTAACATTTTCTTACGATACCTACCATTTGTTCCTTCTTTTTTGTTCCATAGGGAAAATACTCTTAAAAACTAACCTTGGAGGCAGAATAAGAATGTCGAAAGTATCTCCCCAAACATACCTAAATAATATTATTAAATAATGGTTATCTGTTATCTTTGGTACATATACCCGAAGTTACTATATTTTGAAGTTGTTTCGTACTTTCCAAACATCTTCTCAGCAAGACCGAGCATATTGTCAATATCAACGAAATCGGAAGCGGCTTTCTCCAGCAAATCTCTTTCAGCCCACAATGTTGATCTTGGTCCAATTGTTATACTTTCCAGCTTCCCTGCAACTACTGCCACAAGGTATGAAGGAATGGGATTTTTTTGCTCAAATTTGTGACGTCGAAGCAACCCGGAAATGAGTTCAGGATCTTCTGAACGCACTCCACTCATCAAAACCTGCACTTCTTTCATTGCAGTCACCTTAGAACACATATGAGATTACTAGTCGAGTATCCTGTTCATTTATTTAGAAACATAACACATAAATGTTTAAAAGAAAAAATGTTTAGCTAAACTTACCTCGGCCGAGTAAGAAAATTTTGTGGATGGAGTGTCTTGACATGGGAAAAGACTTCTTGCATATATTGCCTAATAAATTGTTTCCAAAATTATGAGAATGAACAAATATTTCAATGCAAAACTGATTCTTCTTACAATTGAGATATTCAGACCAAAGAAATTATATTTTAGTATCAACTTTCACCAGCCTGGCAAAATTGTACCAAGCGAAGTCATTTACTTTCCCTTTTTACATGAAAATACAATTTAAAACTTTCACATTTTAAACACTGGGGTAAAACTTGGAGAAATTAGTATTCCTTTTGTTTTGAACCCCGTTGCATTAATATTTTTTGTTACCTGACACTGGCTGAAGAGAAACGGTTGCTTTCTCATTAATGTTTGCTCTGGATTTAACCACTGGATAGCAGAACACTGTTCCTCACATTCATATTCAATTAATATAGCAGCTCTACGAAGGTCAAAATTTAATTATTCTATCATTTATCTGAAATTTCAGTGGTGAAAGCAATTGCACATCTAGTATTTACTAAATATATATTACTTGTGATTATTATCCAATTTTGGAATTTTAATGGACAAAGGTTGGCCAAAAGTGGGAATGTTATGTCCTAAGGTGTAGTCCAAGCTCCATCCTTCACCGACATCGTATACTCCTTTAATTTTTATATTTCTCACATCCATTACCTAAAAACAATGGATAAATGGTCTAAATACATCTTCATGATAAAGACAAAGAAAATTAGTTTCAGTTTCAACTCTATTTAGCTCGAAAAGTAATTTCTAATTCCATGGAATTTAATATTCAGACAGAAGGGGAAGAAAGAATTATATTTAGCCTTTAGGCACCCAATGATGAGCAAAGGTCAGTTAATAATCTTACAATTCGCTTTGTTCCCTTTTTGTGAACACCAATGTGGTAAGTTACGGAGCCCGATATGAGTTTTCGAACGAAGTCTATGTTCCATCTTATCTTAATACTCTCTATACTTGCATCTTCTGCAATAAAAAACAAATCATATTAAAAAGCAGCATAATTAATCACGCCTACGTAGATTCCTAAAAAAACATACGAGTAGTACGTAAACTATTTTTTACCCAAGATCCTTAGCTGTACAAATGCATACCCTTACATGGACAACGATAACAATAAATGCATATTAAATGTGATAATAGTACGAATGTAGTTTCAAATTACCTGGGTTCGAAAAGGAATTTGGATCGTTTGGACTTAGTGGATCCTTAAGGCTAACAGTATTCATCTTAAGGATTTATGCACTTTATGTCCTAGAATAACTGTAAACCTATCCAATTGACTAATTACTAAAAAATTTGTGATAGACTACAATAATTGTTTTGAGATCAATTTAGGGGCAAAAGGTATATATATTATTATGTATGGACAATGATAAAGATGGCCAAATTGAGACAACAGTCTTAGCCAAGAATACAAAACTCACACAACATGCACAAGGAAAGACAAACAACTAAAAAATTTCTAATTAGTAGTATCTCTAATGGTGATATGGGAATAAGTGCAGTATTACATGAATGCAAGGATAATAGAATATATAGAACTATCTGTATGAATAAAGAAACTGAAAAAAATATATAAAAATCTAATAATTATAAGCGTATTTATAACATTGCATATTTCGAATTAGTCGCGTATGCTATTTTGGAGTAAGGTATAAGGAATATCTCATCTATTGGTATAATATTTTATTTTCGATCATGTTAGGTTAACTGAATTAGTATCACAACACACAGTTACTTATAAGCTGTATAATTACATAAAATTACATAGGTCAATTTTGGAACATTAGTTTAGAATATTCATTAGTTAACATATCGAAACTGAGTGAATGTTAAGATGCAATTTAAACTATTATGATTCCAAATGCAATGCTAAAGCAACAGCTCTAGCTGACTGATGCATCATATTAGGACGAGCTTTTTGAAAATTGTCAATTGCTATTTGACGCATTTCTTCGCATTTGTACATTTGTTGATAAATTGGCACAATAAGTTTCATTCTTCCGTTTTCTGTGGCAAATTGTAAAGCTATTGGCACAGCGTCCATCCAGAGGTTCTTCAGACACAATGTCAACCAGCGATATCTAACTTCCGCATTTTTGATAGAATGAAGGTCATAAAGATTTTGCATTGTCTTTATTTTGTCTTTTCCAAGAGGACTATCTTCATTCAAAAGCTGAGCCACAAACTCCACAATTTGATCCATGCTTAAGTCTTTCAGGTCGTCTTTCTGGAAGGGGCACGGTTCAGATGTTTTCCAATTTAGCCATCGGGTCCTTAAGTCTGTGCACATATTTGCCAACGACGTGTCATATCTAGAAAAATGTAAAACATTATCATCATGAACTTGGATGAATGGTAACGTAAGAAAACAAAGTGACCAATAATATAATATTTTTGTGACTTACTCCAATGTAAGTAAAGGCATTCCAGGCGTATAGAGCCATCCATCCCAGTCAACATCTGAAATAGCATCCCCTTTACCAGCTACTGAGAAAAACTCGATAAATTGTGATTTGAAGATTTTTGTATCGATAGATTTGTATCGGTTCGTGATAATGTAGTGCCTTAAGAAATCCTCGAACGAATCTGCAACGGAAACAAATGACAAGAAATGTTAATCATACATGGAGGATAATTGTAAAACATCTAGACGATTATTTTGTACTTACCAGAACCAACTTTTCCCTCTAAGTATCGGAGAAACGTGTAACCTTTTTCATATGGAACTGGCAAAAGAGAATCGACATGAAACACATTAGTATGGAAGTAATAATTAAGGTCTTTTATATTTTTCAGATCGATTATTTACCCGTGCTGAAGGCATCGGCGGGACTAACTCCTGTTAAATCGGGTACAAGACAAGTTAATGGGTTATCTGGCTTCCTTGACTTGACGCATTCAGCTAATTCTTTCCACCCTTGAATAGCATCAAAATCACTGTTGATCATACAAAAAATATTGTCGTCAATTGCTTATTATTAATATTATTTGGAGAACATGTTAGAATATTAATTGATAGAAACACTACAAAGACAAAAACTTTTAGATTTGAATTACTTACCTAAACTTGCTACCCTTCATGATTGTAACGATTTTTCGCTCCGCGAAAACCGTAAATCCTTCGTTTAGCCAGAAATGTTCGTAACTAGTGTTGGTGACCAAATTACCAAACCAACTGTGGCATATTTCATGTGTTATAGTCCTGGCTAGGGATTTGTCTCCAGTAAGAATACTAGGAGTGACAAAAGTAAGACACGGATACTCCATCCCTATAATTAAATGGAATTGGTAATAGTATATAAGTGAACTACTAACTCACTAACTGTAATATTATAAAATATTCTGAATAGTTATAATTACCTCCTACGGGAAAACTTGGAGGCAGAACTAAAAGGGTTTATTTTTCACCTTTCGGACCAAATCGAACTACCCCCCTTCGCTGTGTATGAAAATCTCAAAATGGCTGTCTAAAATCCCCAAATACACTAATCCGAATAAATGTCAAAATATTGGGAATTCGGACGCCCTAAAAGGCTCCAGGGGTCCTCCAGATTTTGGAAAGCCTTTTTGAGATTCTCGAACACATCGAAGGGGATGAGTTCAATTTGGTCCGAAAGGTAAAAAACAAACCCAAAATATCGTAAATTCCCCAAACGAACCTAAGCAGTAAGTAACAAAATATTAGTTGCAATGAGTATAACTCTTATGTCTGATCTGAATTAAACTCTACGATTTTAATTAGCTCTTACTCTCCAAAAAGTTTCTCTCCAACTTGTAGCTTTTTTTCAGTTTCAGAAAAATCAAACGCTGCAGTTTCTAACGCATCTTTTTCAGCCCATACTTTGCTTCTAGGGCCGATTTCTTTACTTTGTATATCTCCAGCAACAATTGTTACCAAATATGATGGAATGGGTATTTTCTGTTCAAATTTATGTACTCTCTGGTTGTCGTTTATCTGTCGAGGTTCGCCCACTTTCACAGCGCTCATTAGTACTTCCACGTCTTTCATGGTTGTCACCTGTACCAAAAACATTTTAACTTTTAGCAGATCAACATCTTTTCAGCTAACCTGTGAACTCGAAATAAAAATGTAAATCACGCAAACATATTGGTTACTTAATAATAGTGTTTCAAATTTCTACCTCGGCAGTGTAAGTGGCTTTAGTAGACGATGTGTCTTGACAAGGAAACAGGCTCCGCAACTATTTAAAAAATTAGCTCCAAAATTATTTTCATAAATTCTCTCCAAAAATGTTATGATGTTGTGTTATTACTTACATATCCTTTGCTGAACATATATGGATAGTTCTTCATTAACGTTTGTTCTTTGGGAAGCCATTTCAAAGCAGGAGCATCTGCTGAGCACTCATAATCAATTTTCAAAATTCCCCTGAAAACAATTAATCCAGATTGTTTAAATAGATTCTACACTTTGCATGGAATACAATCATTGTTATGCATGCATGCTACACACTATAAACCAACCTGAGATAATTGCCAATTAAAATGAACTTACTTATTTTCTTTATCGAGAACCGGCAGATCCACAGATAACGGAGCTCCAAACTCGGTCACGGATTCCCCAATGAAATAATTTACTTTACCATTATTCGATAAATCAGTAATGCTTTTGATGATGATTCCTCTTGTGTCAAATATCTGAAACGAGTATAAATACCGGACAATTTAGTAAATTCATTTCATATGCATTTTGAAAAGTATTAAAGACAATAGGTTCTTAAAGAATTTTATGCCCTCTTACCATTTGCGCTACTGATGGATTGCTTGCGACGACATTGTACGTAGCCGAGCCAGTGACCTTTTGGCACTCAAAATCTAGATTCCAAACGAAGTCAATGTTTTCAGCACGAACATCCTCTGGAAACAAAATGGGGATAATCAGAAATTAATAAATTCCATATTTATGTTTTCAAAACATTTCTTTTTCTTGCTTGCCTGGATTCGAAAATGAATTTGGGTCAATTTTGCTTAAGCGACGGCCCTTGGACTCCGATGTAGTCATTTTAGCGGTAGCGGTACCAAAAATGACACTGTAATATTTTCTTAGGTTAATAGTCGTTTCTCCGCTTTTGTTCCACAGCGAAAATACTCTGTTAAAATAATTAGACTCTTTATTATTGTTAGATTTTATTTCATAATAAAATAGTAATTACTTAGTATTATTAGTAGAGGATTCGGAGAATACTGACCGAATTTTCTAAATGTATCTTCTACGCAAATGAAGGAAGTTTGACATTGACAGTATATACAAATGTATATCGTAACAATATGTAGAAAATATAATGTGGATTGTGGATAATGTGGAATGTGAAGATCTAATTTATCTAATCTTTGTTTTTATCTCCCACTAAATTAAATTGGCCCTTCAAAACTACTTTCGTATTAAATTGATCACTAGTAAATAAATTACCTGAATGCAATCATGCGATCACCATTTACTGGAACTGTGCTGTGATTTTTCTATACCGGCACCGAGTAAAAATTTAGCCCGCCTTTCTTCGTAGCTTTCTCTGTGAACATGAACCGTGCTTTAGCATTACATTCTTTGCTACGTGATTTCACTCTTCATTTGCAAGCAAGTATTTTCACTTACTTTCACTGACATGCTTTCACCATACTAAACCAATAAATGAGCTGCGCCCTAGCTAGCGGCCTTCTACAACGTGTAAATAAGCTGAATTTTTCATGAAATAGAAGTGCTTAAGACTGTTAATATGGATCTGAAATTCTAATACTTAATAAATGAAGTGATATAACGATACTTCTGCAGTATGAAAATTGCATCAATGTCAATGCCATCGCCATGTTCCGGACAGTAATATGTAATATTGAGGCACCTTGATGTGTATATAATACGACAATGTCAAAAACAATGCAATATTAAAGCAAAAGCAATATTTTTATTACTACATATAATATAGTACTATCCATTTCCTTTATAAACTTTAAATAATCTAGTTTGTCAATTCAATTAGTTAATAATGTTGTTTGTAATTTGTAAGTAATTCATTTTTAAGTTAGTAATATCATCCAGATTATTGTTGAATTGGCTCAAACTCATTGAATATTCAAGTCTTTAACAACACACGTCACAGAGGCATGCATCATGGAAGAGCGGATTTTCGCAAAGTTGTCAATTGCTTGATTTCGCATCACGTCATTTTTGTTGATCTCGCGGTAAATCGGACGAATTAACTTCATTCTGGGATTATCGCTGACATATTTCAAAGCAATCGGGAGAATATCCATCCACTCGTGTCTTAAGCAGAGAGCCAACCATCTATGATAAATGTCACAGTTCTTGGCTGCATGGAAGTCATAAGCGTCTTGCATTGCTTTCACTTTCCCCAGTCCCAACAAATTATCGTCAGTGAGAAATTGGCCGAGAAGTAGAGCAACTTGGTTTGGAATGAAGTCAGCAATGTCTTCCTTCTTGAAAGGAGACTTTTCAGTCAGTTTTGGATCCCAAGTCACCCAGCGACTCTTTAATCTGTCAACTGCACTACTCAAGGTAGTGTCAAACCTGTAGACAAAGTTTTTAATATCATTTTATGTTCAAAGTTCAAGCATATTCTATCAATTAACGTCTTAAGATAGAATTATACATAATGAAGCCAACTTACTCAGGAATGACGACAGGCATTCCAGTGCTGAACAACCAACCATCCCAATCGACGTCAGCAATCAAGCTTTCATTTCCAGAATTTGTAAAGTAGTCAATAAATTGGTTCTTGAAGGTGTTGGTGTCAATTGACTTGAAACGGTTGATTGCTACGTGTCTTTTAAGGAACGGTTCAAATACACCTAAATAATGAAAATAAAAATTATATGAATGAGCCGTAAAATGATGAGCAAAAAGCAAACTTACTTGGACCTCCAACTTTCTGTTCCAAATAGTACAAAAACGTGCACCCTTTATCATAAGGAACACGAGAAAATGAATCCTCAGGACTGCACAACTCCAAGCTTGGAACCAATTTTGTCAGCGGGTTGTCCATTTGCAAAGCTTTCACATCTTCGGCCAAACTGGTCAAACCCGAGGAAAGACAAAATTGTCTACAAAACAAAAGATGATCATAATCAAACGCAATAATTGTTAGGTATGTGCAAATGAAACATATACTGTTAGTTGCTACCTACCGGTATTTTTCTCCGTGAAGAGCGCCCAAAATTTTTCTTTCTGCAAAAACGGTGAAGCCTTCGTTGAGCCAAAAGTGTTCGAATGTGGTATTAGTAACCAAGTTTCCAAACCAACTGTGGCAAATCTCGTGAGCAATGACATTTGCGAGAGATTTATCTCCTGTTAGTAAAGTTGGAGTTACAAAGGTCAAGCAGGGGTTCTCCATCTAAAAATTCAAATAGGTAGGTACGAATAATAATATTTTTGTTTCAAACAGTACAGCTAAATACATCAAATCAAATACAGCGAACTTACCCCACCAAACGGAAATGAAGGCGGTAAGACCTGGTTGAATAAATTAATATTTACCATTATAATTACATTTTACAACAATAGCTATTAATATGTATAAAATTTATGTATTTTCCTACCAGCAAATCATAGGTGCCCCAGACATACCTGGACAATAAATAGTAAAAATCAGAGATAATACATGATCATGTAACAATTTTAATTTAGATGTAAAAGTTTATTCCTTGATTTATGGATTTATTAAAGTTATGGCATTACTCTCCAAACAGGCCTTCTCCGACTTGTATCATTTTCTCCGTATCTGCAAAATCGAATGCCGCAGTTTCCAGTAAATCTTTTTCAGCCCAAACCTGACTTCTCGGTCCAATGCGTTTGCTTTCAATTTTTCCGGCGACAATTGCGAGCAAATATGACGGGATGGCAATTCTCTGCTCGAATTTGTGGACAGTGTGTGTGTCACTGACAGAAGTAGATTCTCCCTTCACGGCGCTCATTAAAACTTCGACGTCCTTAATCGCGGTTACCTATTTAAAATATACGAATTAATAACACGCTTAAAGGACAAATTATGTTCAGAAAAGACACGATTAAATGAAACCATTACCTGAGCAGAGTATGACATCTTTGTGGATGGAGTATCCTGGCATGGGAGCAAACTTCGAGCAAAAATAGACTAAAAGAAAATTATTGTATACGGGTGATTATAATGATTACGATACAGGCATACATAAATGTACAATGTTAAATTATTAGTTAGGCTAGAATAGAAGTATATACTTGGCATTGACTGAACACATAAGGCTGTTGTTTCATTAATGTCTGCTCCTTTGTTAACCACTGAAGGGCAGATGCGGTTGAAGATGTTTCATATTCGATTTTTATGGTCCCACTGTAAAATACATATGATTTAATAAGTTTGATTGCATCATTGTAGTGGTGAAAATGAGATTGCATTAACATTTTTTAATCCTACTTGTTATGGTGAGGACTCATCACGGGTAATTTTACATAGAGTGGCTGACCATGTAATTGCACCGGGGTTCCGAGAGAGTATTCCAATTTCGAATTATTGGACAAATCTTCAATTTTTTTGATCGTAATACCACAAACGTCAAAAATCTGAAAATAAGATAAACAAAATACTAATTGTAAAACTGATAACTCATTATTTCATAATACAAGCCGCAATTATCCATAACCCATTTTCCATATCGAAATATCGATACGTATGATATGTTTGTAGATAAATGCAAAAGAAAAGTTGCAACATTATTATCATACTATGTGCTCAATTGCAGGGTTGTTGGCAACAACATGATATGTTGCTGTTCCCGAAATAACTTGTTTTTCGAAGTCGACATTCCAAACCAGTTCAACTCTTTCTGCTCGAATGTGCTCTAAGAAAAAGAAAATATAATAAGTCATTCCACTTTACATTAGGTACTATTAATAAAAGTATTCTCGAAAGTGTAAAAAAGGTTACCTGGATTGGAGAAAGAATTTGGGTCGTTTGGACTTAGAGGCCCAGTCTTCTGCACTGCCACGATAGTCATGTTCACACTTCTGTAAAACCAAATGACAAAATTTCTAATTGAGATTTGGAATTAGGATTAGATTTCTCTACAGTCAACACTAGCACAATAAAGGACGCTGTAGCAATGTAGTTGCAATTATGCCTATACAGCGTAGGTATCCACCCTCAGGAATATTGTTAAGAAAGCCGATCGTAAAAATTCAAGCAATTTACTCCAGAAAAAGTTGGACGTTACAACTCATCCAGAATTACACAGGGAGAAGACAAAATGACCAATTCCGTTGACTATGAATAAATTTTTGTTTTACTAAAAGCCAGTTTCAACTCTACAAAGTAATTTCTATGGTCACGCGTATGCATAACCTCGTTTCCTCTAATGAGACTACAACTTACTATAACAGTATCTGCTCGGTTTATCAGGATTTATGTAAA
This sequence comes from Tomocerus mixtus, assembly GCA_034694165.1. Taxonomy (NCBI): domain Eukaryota; kingdom Metazoa; phylum Arthropoda; class Collembola; order Entomobryomorpha; family Tomoceridae; genus Tomocerus; species Tomocerus mixtus. The sequence continues at coordinate 4,334 of JAQFYC010002873.1, read as the reverse complement.
GTAACTTTTCGGTGCATGGTGACACTTTCCTAAGCAAAGTTTATCCAGTAGCAGTAGCAGCCAGCGAGAGGATAAAGGTACAAAAATTCATTAAAGAATATAAGTCGACAATATACTAAATAGGAGAACAAATAAAGAGATTGATGCAACAATGCATGGACGCTCTTTGTGCGTACATTGACATTGGCATACAAATGTTTGGATAGCTAGCACAAGTACATGGCTTTAGTGGAATGAATGGTGCAAATGTCCTGAAAGTGAACAGTCAGATTACGTAGACATTGCGTTTTGTGTGGTAAACCAAACATGTAATTTTAATGGAATTACTAATTATTATTTTAGTACAACTTATATGAGCTGTAATATTAAATGCAAAATAGTAAAAAACTTTATTTTGACATCTTATTTATTTTCCTTATTTTCCTATGCAGAACTCTTTAAAAATAATGTCTAAAATCTGCTCAGTACCGAAATGTCCCGTAATGTAACCAATATTATTAATAGATTGTCTTAAGCAATAAGCTCTTAAGGCTAAATCGCTTTGTTCAGTGGATATTAAATAATCCTTAAGATTTTCGACACAATTTGTAAGGTGGGAACGATATCTTTCTTGTGTGAGATAGGCAGATTCAGACTTGGGGTTTGCACACAATTCGGAAACTTTGGAAGTAAGCAAGTCCAAAAATGTGTCGACTCCTTGTGTTGTTTTGCATGAAATTTTACAGTCAAGCTTAAAATTCGAAGAGGTTTCAGAAGTGGATGACAATGGAATCAGATCCACTTTATTTAAAACGAAAATTGCTTTACTCTTGAGTTCTTCTTCTAAATTAATATCGGTTGTAGAAGAAGACCGAACGTTTCCACCCAAGAGATGAGAAATGAGGTTCTTCTTAGTTTCCGCTTCTGATGCTTTCGAGGTCGAAGTTAATGGATCCACAAGGATTATGATAATGTCAGCTTGGTGGGCTTCCTTAATAGATTTTTTAATTCCCTGTGATTCTATATCATCCCCGGGTTGTGATCGAATTCCAGCAGTATCGGCTATAACTACTGGGAAGCCCTGGAGATTTATACATGTTTCCACAACATCCCGAGTTGTTCCAGGAGTATTTGATACAATAGCAGCATCCCTTTTGCACATAATGTTTAAAAGACTACTTTTTCCAACATTTGGCTCACCCAGAATTGCCACTCTGACTCCATTTCTTAATCTTTGACCTTTCTTTTGATCTTTAAGATGATTATCGATTTCTGCGATTATTTCTTTCAGCTCTTTCTCGATTGTCTGGACAATATCATCTTCAATATTTTCGTCTTCTCCGAAATCGATATAAGCTTCAGCGTTCGCGAGACACCTAGCTATCCTATTCCTCCAAGACTCATACAGTTTTCCAAGAGAACCACTCATTTGTTTCAAAGCCTGGGTTCGTTGCATTTCCGTCTCTGCCGATATTAAATCTCCTAATCCTTCCACTTCTGTTAAATCCATTTTTCCATTTAAAAATGCCCGTTTAGTAAATTCTCCAGGTTCTGCCATCCTACATCCTTGAACATTTCCGATACTCCTTACAAGACTTGTAATTACCGCAGCACCCCCGTGGACGTGGAACTCACAGCAGTCTTCGCCAGTGAAACTTTTTGGACCAGGAAACCATAGGACAATAGCATGGTCGATTATATTATTAGAAGAATTGTTCTGTGGTGTTATATCATACAGTTTTCTTAAAGTTGCCTTCCTAGCTTCCGGCATGGAACCAAAACGACCGATCTTCTGCAACACAAACCCTGTCTTCGGTCCAGAAACTCGGACCACTGCTAAAGCACAACGAACTCCTCCAGATGCTAAAGCAAATATCGTAGAATCGGCAACGCCAAAGGAACCCGAAGAAAACAAGCGTTTCACAGCGATCATACCCTTAAAATATGACATTCTAAATTCTAATACATAAAGTGTTGTAATTACATTGAATATTTACAAAACAACAGCGGGACACATAGGAAATAATATATATTGTAAATTGACAAAAAATATTGGTAAAAATTATGGCACTACTTCAAAACTATGTACACATGTAAATTAGGCAATTTACGGACACAAATTCTTTTAACATGGCGGTGGTAATGATTCCACTTGGACACAGGGATCGGTTCTGAACTGTTGTGCCGTACTTTACTGGATACAGATGAAATCTTGTCTTCCAGATAACTCCTTGTAAAGCAAACCGTAAAGCACCTTATTATTTCCCATAAGCTTTCACTAAAAGAACTAAACCGAATGTGCTACTACAGATATTGACTATTTTGGGGCCTAGTCCGTAATGGACCTCCACAGATCCCACCAACCAATATTCACAACCTCCTTCTTAATTGCCAAACTTTTATGGATAATACTTGTTCCTAAACTTAAATAAAACTAAAGAGCCAAATCTGTACCTTTTTTTAGACGATCAACAATTCTTTCCGCAGTTTTAAACTTTTCGTCTTCGTGATTTCGTCGCTTATACACGATGTTTCTCCAAGTTCCAATTTAGTAGACTCCAAGAGCAGAAAAATGGTCCTCTTCAACCAGATCACTTAGAAGAAGGCGATAGTATCTCCTCTCCAGTATCTCAATATAGAAGTGATGCTAAACAAGTTTTCACGCTTTAAACATCGAGATGTGGATGATCATTTAGCCGGTTTTGTCCACTCCAACTCAATTCAGCTCCACAGCACTCCAGCAGAGTCAACAGCCACGAGCAAAACACCTATATATCTGGAAAGTTGATTTGAAGGTCGCTAGGTCGAATGACCGAAGTAAATGTGTGTCCAAACTGCAAACCGATCCCAATCAATGTCCTTGAGGAGCATAAAAATACACGGCCAAATCATTAATATCCTGCTTTGTATATTTACCATTTACATGTAATTCCTATTTGCTTACATTTGCAAATAAAATAGCAAAAATACATGGGAATCATATTAATCACAATAAAATTACAAGTAATCAGCATTATTAAAAGTTTATTAATAATAGTATGAAGATGATGATCTTTTGACAGTTCAATTAACTCAAGTATTTATGAAGTAAGTTTATATCTGTGCATGTGACAGAGTCATGTTATGTAAATGTAAATACAATACAAAAGTAGTATTAGTAATAGTAATGCATTATAAATAAACCTTACCTTACAATCCTTGCGTATATTATTATTACCGATTGGCCAATAGTATTCCTCAATGGACAATAACAGCCGGTGACTACGACTGGACAAAATATTTATACTATATGAATCTTCTTCTGGAAAGGAGGATCTTCTGCTTTGGCCCGCTCAGCGATTTCAATTTTCAATAGATGGTCACATTATTCTCTTTAGCTGCCGCAATCGCAAAGAATCCAACTTATCCCACACTCAAATCGGGTACCATAACATATCACGAGACTAGCAGTCCCAGCACAACATTCTTACACTACTCCATTATTTTTGGTCGCTTAAAACTTTCCAAAGAATTTGCATTTTATTGCAACTAAAAATAAAATTTCAAGCAAAATGATTTTTGCAAATATTGCTCGGCAAGCTCAGCAACAACTGCGGACCATTACGACCACCGCAGCTCGTCAAGGGGGTGGTGGACATCATCATGATATTGGTGGTATTCCGGGATCCGTAAGTTACCAAACTAAATTCAAAAATTGTCTTTATAAACCCTTGCATATTTTAATAACTTTTGCAAACTACATAGATCGTAAATATACATCGTAATTTTAATTACGTGCACAATTAAATTCTGTATGCAGTACAGTATTAAACGCATTATACATACGTTAACTTAATTTGGCTCACGTAAATAACTCATCTCTGTAAGATTTAAGTCGTATGTACATAAGTGCGTAAATTATCTATAGCAGAAAAGTCCAAACGCACTATACATACGTTAACTTAACTGAATGTGGTGGTTTACATAAATTATCTCTATGTAAGACTTTTATGTACATAAGTGCCAAGTGCGTAAGTATGTGTACCCTTTAAGTTAAGTTTGTGTAGCATGTACCTATGGATGAAGATACATATTACATATTACATATTAGTAGAAAAGTCTATTGATTAAACGCACTATACCTATGATTAACTTAATGTGGCTTTCATAAATTATCTCTAAGAAAGATTTAACATTATAAGCGCGTAAAAGTATGCCCTGCAAATCTACATGATGGACATAATATATTTATCTGTACTTTATGTATTGCATTGTACTATTAAGTTAAATTAGTAAATTATATATACAGTACCCGGCATAAGTCACCCACCATACAAATTCCCATGTGTTAACTTTCACCATAATATTCATGGAAT